>VXBZ01012889.1:0-42627 GCA_013399135.1 Heliornis fulica | reverse complement strand
TTTTTTTGGTTTGGTTTGATTTTTTGCTCAATGGTTCACCTTTTTGTGACCAGCTGAACACTGACATTTTTAGAGTGGTATCCACAGGGAAGTCTTCAATGGCACTAGAGGAATTTTGAAGTAACCCCATGATGGTCCCCTGTGACTTCAAGCTGGTTCAGTTTCCAGAGGGGTTTAGATGTGTACAAACTGGATTCCTTAGGAGAAATGTGAACTAGAAGGTTTGCTTTAAAGGTACTCCAAAGGTCCAATGCATAGTGGGGCATAAATCAATGTGTGGGTACACCACCTCATAGGTCCTGTAGAGCGTACATAATGTTTCTTTCTTCTGGACACTTGGAGGGTTTGGACTGTGGGACCAGCCATTTGAGCAGGGACTGAAAATATCCATCTTTGTCCAGCTTGGAGAAGACATGGTCAAGGTAGCTATGGAAAAGATGGAGCTCCACTCTTCTCAGAGATGGACAGAAGGATGAGATGTAACAGACACAAATCACAATGAGAGAAATCCCAACTAGATATAAAGAAAAAAATGGTCTCACAATGAGAACTCCAGTGGAGGCCCAGGGAATTTATAGAATCTCAATCTCCATATAGATATTTGATCTCAACTGCTAGCTCTAAGCAACCTGGTTTATCTTTGAAACTGGCTCTGTGTGGACAGATAGATGGACAAGATTGTCTGCAAGCACCCATTCCAACTTACATTGTTTTGTGGTCTATTCAATAGCAAAATCCAAGTCAAACTGAATTGAAAAATCCATATAATGAACTGAGGAGCCCTCAGCACAATCTCTGGAAACTTTCCTTTCTACTGATCTTCCATTACACCAAGTCACTTGCTTAAATACTCAATAACTTTCTAAACCCACCAATAATAAATAGTTTTCCAGATCATATTTTACTTTACACCTCACCCAAGTCAACAAACATTGTCATACAGTATTTTAATGTGACACCTGAAGTACCTCAGAATAGGTTACCGTACATTTGCTATTTTGAATGAATGAGTGTTTCTAATTGACCGAGATCTCTGCAAACAACACCATGTCTTACAGATCATTTAGTATAAAAAATAAACTGAAATATTTTAATTGATTATTGGTTTCTCAATTTAGTTATTGGTGATTTTTTCAATATTTTGAGATTAATTTCTCAAGTATACAGAAGTATACCCATATTTATGCATACATAGACATACACAGATATATGTACATTTGAAAACATGCCTAAAAATTATTTCCCCTAAATGTCTGTTAATTGAGATAACTTTTCATTTTCTACATATTTTTATAACTGGTTTTGCAGTAGGAAAAAGGGATAGCTGAATTTCTGGGGTGTTTATGAACTTCTGGCTATAAAACAGAAAATTGAGGGAATATAGTTACAAAAGTTGCAGTTACTTCACAACTTGCCAAGAGTTTGTGGTTACCTTGCCTATGAACTGTTATTGTTACTCAACCCGACTCCTCAAGGAAACAAAAACCCATTGCTGATTTTTACCATCCCCAAGGTCCTGCAAATAATGTCAAGTAATGTCAAGGAATGTCAAAGGGCTGAAGTCCCTCGATTTGTTCAGCCTGAGGTCAAGAAGTGTCTGTATGATGCACTCAGTCCCATGAGTTGTCTGGCCCTGTGTGGATCCAGGATTTGGACTTAATGATCCTTATGAGTTCCTACCAGCTCAGGAGATTCTGGGACTCTCTGATTCTAAATATTATGATGAGGTCAGCATTTTGTACAATAATACAGTGCTTAGAGCCCTGGCACAAAAGCTGATAGAAGGAGCCTGAAGGGCTGTTCTGCCTAGTGCAAGTGGGATACGCTATTAAGGGAAGTGTCTTCACAGCAAGGCTGCAGAATGTGGTGAGGAAAAATGGCTTTCAACCTTTCCACATCAAGATGTTTGGGTAATTGTGTGAAGATGACTTCTCAGAGAGAAAGGAGCATCTTACCTTCATATTAGGAGCCCGTATCTAGCACAGCAAATGGGGCAATCAGGATCAAAAGGAAAATCTGGAAGTCATTGTATGCAGTCATATCAATAACATCAGGATGAACAAACAGCTGAGACCTACCAACTGGCCAAAGAGCACATGTTTTAGCACACTCCACAGAGGAGCTAAGTTGAACAACAGTGATGGTTGATGGCCTAGCTAGCATGCCTGACTGCTCCTCAGTCATATGCTAGCATGATCCTTTAGCTTCCTTCATGTGCACTGAACCAAAGTTTAGCCACAAGGCATAACTGATGCCCAGGAAATCAAAGTATTTTGATGCCACAGTGGAGTGTGTAGTATGGAAATTCAGATATTAGCTGCAAAAGCTGTTAGCAGCAGTTGTGCTGCCAATGCAGATCCACCAAAGGGATGATAACCGGTATTTGGATGTTGTTCTGTAGTTGTAAGTGAATTTACAAGATCTGTACTACATTATAATTAACGGATAAAGTTTTGAGTCAAGTATTGATTGTCTGAGCTATGAATGGATAGTGTCATAAACTTCAAACAGTGCACGAAGACTTTAAGCTGAAGACTTTAATGATTATGTAACATCTTGAGTAACCAGGGAGAAATAATGAAGTTAACATCTTTATGATCAAATCTGGCCTTCATCTTATTTTTGACAAAATAGATAATCAAAGTTATCAATACCATTGCAGAGTTGAGCCTCTTAGTATGAGGACCACACTGTGACGGGCAGGCATGCAGCATGTCTACAGCAACATAGCCTGAAGTTTCTAAAAACCAAAGAATTTCTGTAAACTGAATCACGTTTTATAGAGACAAATGGCAGGAGTGATCTCACCGAACTTTAGATGTACTAAAGCTAAACATCGAAGTCCAAGCTATTTTCACTGCTCTTCTTCTAGTTAATGGAGATAAACTTTCTAAAGATTTTTAAGTGGAGTACAAATATTTACAATAAGAATGTCAGAATAAGTGCACAAGTAATGGTAAAGAAATACAAGAAACCCAGAAATGTTACATTATGAGATGTGCTATGGTGTCTCCTTCAAGTTGAAAAGCCATAAGCACTCATTCTGTGGAACAGTATCAACGGGATCTGTGTCTCCAGCAAACCCAGCATTTCTCCTCCAGTGGGTTTTTTTAATGTACATGGGCACCTTTCCAAACCCCAAACCATCTCAGTTTGGTAATATATTTCATGTTCAGCAACTGCTTCTGAGAAGATAATGGCCCACTCTCTATGATGAGCATCCATAACTTTTGTAAATCTGTTTGTCTCTTTCCTTCTTTGTAACTTTTTTCTAGCTTGAATCACTGTGAAGGGTCTGATGGTATTGAAAATGCTCCTGGCTTTTCCATTTTTGAGGTGCCCTCAGAAGTGAAACTTCTCAGAAGTGAAACTTCTCAGAAGCCTCCAGTCCCTCTAAAGGAAGCATCTGTAAATATCTTGGTGTTTTCTACACTGCTATGCCATGATGGCAGAGCAAAAGAGACAGAAAGCATGGATTTTGTCTCTGATATCTCGGTCAAAAATACCATGATACCTTCAAAGTGCAGTCTGGAAACTACAAGAAAGTGTCCCCACTGGACACAAGCACCCATGAAATCACCACAGAGAGAAGTCAGGTTTCATCCCTGACAGATACCATGGTCACTGCAGGAATGTTCCAGGAATATGGCCTTTGGAAAGCAGGGGATGAAGTGACCTCCCTTTTCCCTGAGGATGCAGTGGGTGCCAGTGAAGAAATGCCTAGCTGTAAAAACCACCAGCTCACCTGAGCTCTACTGCCTATGGTGCAAGCAGTTCTTGGGTGTATCCACTCCTTCCCTAGAAAAACACCCAAGGCTCAACCATGTGAATGCCATCATAACTGATTTTATTAAAGGGGAAATGGGGAAAGAAACAATTTTCACAGCATAGTGAAACAGTAGCCGGGTTCATATTTGTGTTTTTGCAGATGCTGACTTCCACTTCACTTCAAAAGAAGATTTTGAGAGTTTTTGTTGCAGCAGGTGTCACTGAGAGTGGTGAGATCAAAGCAATTTGAAGGCCATTCAGTAGAAGAACAGATTTCCAAGGAGAATCCAGGGAGTCTTCATTATCTCCACCCTCTACATAGGGAACAAGAGAGAGTCTCAGGTTAGTCACTAGTAGGTTTTCTGTAGTGACATTCTTTTAATTTCATGGCACGAGAGCAGAGATTGACATGGTCTGCAAAAACCCTCTATACCACTAGGTTTGGCACTGGAGAAGTGGGACAGGATAGTGTCAGATGTGCCTCCAAGATGTTGCTCTGGAGAAAAGGTAAGGAGTATATCAGTCATTGCCATGGTGATGCCTGCACATCTACGTACCTTCTGCAGCAAGAGAATCCATTATTACATGTTCCAATCCAGTAATACGGCCGTCGACATATCCCTGGGACACAGTGTCCATTTTGGACTCTACAAGGATCTATTAGTCCAGGAACAAAGTGCTGACCTGCACAGTGGAAAGAGAAGAGTCATTTATGATGAAAGTGAGCAAAAGTGGATGCTCGCTCTCTCTCTCTCTCTCCCTCTCTCTCTCTCTCTCCCCTCCCCCCACACACCCCTTCTCTCTCTCCCACCCACCCCCACACCTTACCTGCAGCCCCTTGGAGGATCATGAAGAGGACAACCAAGAGCTGGTAAAGGATCCTCATGGCCACAGCTTGGATGTAAATGCTTCACCTGTAACGAGCGGAGACCACAAGACTGGGAGACACTGAACTGAGGGTCCACTCTGTCTGGGAGGTGAGGAACTGCTTAAGACAAGCCCTGAGCAACCAGACCCAAAATCTTATAAAACACAGTGAACTGGAATGAAGAGCAGAGTGAAAACTGCTTCCTTGAAGATATTAAAAATTTCACTAAATATACCTCTAAGCAACCTGATCTTATTAACCCTGATTGAGAACAGATTCAGAATAGAAACTCCTGGAGTCCTTTCCAACCAAAGTTATTCTGGGATTCTATCATGGTTTGTTGTTTTTTTTTTTAATATTGACCTTATAGTGAAAAATTATATTCTAGGTCTATTCAACATTAGACAGGCTACTCTGGAGCCAACAAAAACCCATAAATTATTTGTCTTCAACCTAGTGTAGTTCACAAAGTATTCTGAACCTGAACCCACCATCATTAGGAAAGTCTAAAAGCATCTCTGAACATCAGTTTAAAGTCATCTGCATCTCTTGAACATCAGTTGACAACTCACTAAAAATGTTACGTGAATTCAGACAGGATACATAGGTCAAAACACAACTCTGAACCACCATGCTGGCTAGATGCCTGTTTCTGTATGAAGCTAGACATTTCTTAGCCAACAAGCCCTCCAATGCTTCGAGTGAAGATTTCTAGGTCTCTGCTCCTTTTGGAGGTCAGAAGACAGAGTTTCCTCCTGCAGTCCCTGCAGCCAACCCATGGTTCTGTAGGACATGTACAGACTGGACACTCTCACTGGAATAATGAGAAGGAAGGGGTTAATGAAAGCAGAATACTCTTTAGTCTTGAGATTAATGAAAGGAAGTATATAAAGACAAAGAGGTGAAGGTGCCTGTTGAGAACCAGGCAGAAAGTTACCAGTGGAAGAAGGTGGGGGATCAACTCTGCTGTTTGTGTCTCTTCTCCAGCGGGTTCCCCAGACCACAAAATACCTCTTTATATAAAGGTATGGGGATGCTGACAGTGCAGTCATGAGCCAATGGAAAAAGGCTTTTCCAGCCAAATTTGTCCTATAGTTTGGTGTCTTCCAATGAGAAAGGAGGGTCTGATTCGAGAATGCTTTCACCGCAAAGCCCCTGAACTTTGTGCAACCCATCTCAGACCATCCAAGTTTGTGTAAGATACGTTAGACCACAAGGTTATGTAAAATACCTGGGAACATGCAATGACTGTTCCTCTCAGACCTGCTGGATCCTTCTTCTGCCTTTGGCACACAGGTTAATTGTCTAATTTTCAGCCATGACACTTGTCATTGTTTCCCTTCATGAAATTTTGTCCTTTACATTTAGCCTTGTGGTTGTCTTTCTTCCATGTCAGTAAAAGAATAAGCATTGGTTACTTTTCAGCTGATTAATTACAAATACATTATGAAATTACAAGGTATGAAATTGTAACACGGATACAATCTTTCATATAGAATTTTCTAATTAATCCCATTTTCATTTCTACTACTTCCTCTCTGGATTACTCTTGGGGGTTTTTCTTGCAATTTCAGTGTCCTTCTTGACACCAACCTTTACTTTCTTTTTTTCAGGCTGCCCAACCTCTGGCAGGATAACCAGCATACCTACCAACCTCTTCCATATTTCTCAAATTATCTATAAAAGACAAGCAGGACAAGCTGGAGAAGTGGGCCCAGGTGAACCTTATGAGGTTCAACAAAGCCAAGTGTCCTGCACCTGGGTCAAGATAATCCCCATTGTCCATACAGGTTAGATAATATACTGGAAAGCAGCCCTGATGAAAAGGACTTGGAGAACTTGTGGATGAAAAGCTGGACATGAGCCACCAAAGTGCATCTTCAGCACAGAAGGCCGACCACATCCTGGGCTGTGTCGTCAGGAGTGTAGCCAGCAGATGGAGGGAGGGGATTCTGCCCTGCTGCTCTGCTCTGGTGAGAGCAGAGTCTGTCAACTTTATGTGGTTTTCTGTTTATTATAAACCCTATCCAGTCCCTTTATATAATAGTAAGAACTATTTCTTTCCACTTTTCATTATCCCCATCTTGGCAAGATGCCTGGTCCTCTTCTTTGGGACCTTCCCTCCCTCACATGGTAACTTATCTCCTCTGGATGTGTCACTGCTTATCTCACTCTCTTCTCCAAAAGATTTGAACCTCAAATATTTTGGTCCCAGGTTTTAGTTTAAACCCATTACCCCTTGTCCTATTGCTACACTCCCTGAGAGGAGTCCCTCTCCATCTTTCCTGTAACCCCTTTAGGTCCTGAAAGCTGCCTTTGATCTCAGTGGTCTCTGTGGGTGGGAGAGCTGCAGCCCAGCTGCCGTGCCCAGAGAAGGCAACTCCCTCTGCGCTGCTGCCCAAAATACTAGCCACCAGCTGTGATTTTCAGGCAGGTTTTACCCAAGCTAGGTCTGGGCAGGTTTCCACTGAGCTGGCCAAGGCCACTGAATGGGCAACAGGGCTGTTCCCTGGCCAAATTTCATGCTGGTTTTTTTTCCAAATTGTGGACATACAGTGAGTATGCCCATACAAGTGTTGGGCAATTGTACCAAAGGTCTGTCATCCCTTCCTGTCATTTGCCCAGAGGACACTGGAGGAAGAGGATGACACAAAGAAATTGAAGGATTCTTATGGCTTCAAGTTGGCCAAGGACATCCCATCGTCAGAGGTGAGCTGTAGCAAGATGGGGTTATATACAGACATACCAGGCTTATCTCAGTTGGCCTCACACCATAGAGAGCACAGCATGTAGAGTAATTTTCAGTTCTCTGGACTGTCTGAGATCTCAACCTGGGGAGACCAAGACTTGCTGGAGCAGCCAGGGAGGCCAGATGGGACACAGGGACATCTCAGGCAGCACAGAGTCTGTGGCATGCTGTGTGACAAAAGGCCAGCTGCTATTTGGGGGAGTCCTTCCTCATGCTCATATCAACATTATATATATATATATTAATTATACATATCATTATTTAGTGTGGATTTACTAGGAGCAGNGTGATAGAGTCACGATCCCTGGAGGTATTTAAAAGGCGAGTAGAGGATGTGCTGAAGGACATGATCTAGAGGTGGACTAGGCAGGGTTAGGTTCTGGTTGGACTTGATGATCTTGAAAGTCTCCTCCAACCCAGTTGATTCTGTGATTCTCTGACTCCCAAGTCCTTCAGCTGCTTTCCAGCAGGTCAACCCTAACCTGTATGTATGCCTGGGATTATTCCTCCCTGGAAACAGGACCCTAAACTTGCCTTTGTGGAATTTAATCTGGTTCCTCTCCAGCCTGTCCAGATCTCACTGGTAGCACAGTTTTCTGGTTTGTTGACTACTATTCCCAGTTTAGTACCACCAGCAGTCTCCCCAGGCACTCTTCTGTGGCTCTCTCCAGCTGGTAATGCAGAGAAAACCCCATGATACTTCTCCTTGGACCTGCCTCTGTTACCTGTTAGGTTCAATGTGATTTTTCAGAGCAAGAACTTGCTCCTTGTCCATTGCAGGAATCCACGGTAGATTGTAAAACACTTGAGAGATTTGAAGTTGGACTTCCATAAGACATAATTCACTAATGTGCCAAAAGTCCCTACTTTTGGCACATTAGTGAATTATGGTCAGAGGACATCAGCGTAATTAAGAAGAAAATCCATAAAACCCTGCTGTCCTAATATTTTGCATACTTTTGCCTGAGGAAGGCTGCTGGAGAGAAATTTCAGGGTTAGCTCTTCATTGCCCTCTTCTGGGAAGCAGAGGATGATCTGAGTAGATGGGTGCTGTTAGGAGAACAAGGATGTTGGGTTTTTTCTAGACTCTTAGTAGTATGACAAACAAATCACAACGTCTTTTTCTGGGCTTACCCGGCTGACTTCAGGAGATACCAGTGGTGATTTCAGTTTTCTGATCCAAACACTATGGGGGCACAGAGGAGCAGTTTCACCAAAACATGTCTTGTGGAGAATGTTTCCTTTGGCTGTCTAGAAAGTCAGTATATGGGAGTCAGTTCCTCCCTGAAACTTTAATTATTCAATCAATATTTATTTCCTCTACAATGAATAAAAAATAGATGTGATAAGTGTAGACATCTCCAGGCTACATGGAGGACGTTTCTGCAGCCAACACTAGGCACAATGGCTATAGGACAGCCCTGTAGAATTAGGTCCCCGCTGGAGCCAAATCAGCAGTTTTTCATGGTATGTCCCAGGATGCTTTTTTAACAGTATCAACATGTTGTATACAAACCGGGGTGGTGCAAGGTGAGTTTTGGAAGAGCCATCTCATGTGCCAGAGAAGGGGGAGGGAGTTCAGAGCAGTCACTATTTTCCATCAGCTGCTGGGAAGTGACATATCAGCTGCTGGGAAGTGACATATCAGCTTCTGGGAACTGCTGTGAGAAGCCCTTGACCAGCTGATCCGTGGCACCTCGATCATCAACAGGAATATATAAAGACAGCTGTTTGGGGGCAAGACATCATTCTCAGAAGCTTCCCACTGAAAGGAACCAGACAGACTGGTCACCGTGCTCCCTCTTCTGAAGCCCTCTAGGGTGAGCTGAAGGTGTTTTCAACACTGTTTTCAACTGATTAGCTGAAAAAAAATACATACCTTTTAGAAAATATTCTTTGCTTCTCCAAAAAGAAATGCATAATTCCAAGATGTGGAATGTTGTGGCTTAATTAAATCCTCACAAACAAGTGATATGTATAATGCTTGGTATTTTATTAAGGCACTTGGCTGATTATTATAGTCTAGAATTGTGATTCTGTATGATTACAGTAGTTTGTATTGTTTTCAAAAGTCACTTAGGATCTGCAGCAAGAAATTGTGATGGAGAGATACTTTGAGACTTTCAGCTGGCACACCTTATACAGGTGTTATGGAAAGAAAGGATAGATATCTCCTTAGCTTATTCTGTAAAGATTTTTTCAAGTAATTACTATTGGCTAGTAAGCTACAAAAATAACTAGTGTTCAAATAATTTAAATTTCTGAGTCCTTATTACCCATAAAAATTACAATGGCTGAAATAATTATCTAGAAATGTATGAAGTAAACTGTGTGATAATTAAAAAAAACCAAACCAAAACAAACAAAAAACCAAAGCATTTTAGTCACCACGTGATTTTAAATCATAGAAACACACAATCATTAAGGTTGGAAAAGACCTCCAAGATCATCTAGTTCAAGCATCCCCCTACCACCTTAGTACAAACATAGAATCACATGGGCTGCCATGAAGAAAATTAACTCCATTCCAGCCAGACCCAGAAAGGTTGCTCAAATAAAAATGGATAAAACTCTGAATGGAAGTATTGATGTTTTTGTGCAAGTAGCAGGATTACCTGTAAATTATAAAGGGGACTTTAGAAAATCTTCTTATTTTATGAGACTTGGATAAAGATTGGAATAAATTAATTAAATTTCTTACTAAAAAAAAAATGTTCTGGTGTAAGGGGTTCAAATATATGAGTCTTCACTGGAAATGGTGTAGACTAGCTTTAGACTAGCTTTGCAGTGGATGGAAATAACACAATTTTAATTTCATGCCTTACTTTTCAGAGGCATAAATATATTTCATTGATCTTATGGAATGTGATATCATAGAATCATAGACTCATAGAATGACTTGGGTTGAAAGAGACCTCAAAGATCATCCAGTTCCACTCCCTGCCATGGGCAGGGACGCCTTTGCTAGATCAGGGTGCCCAAAGCCCCATCCAACCTGGCCTTGAACACCTCCAGGGATGGGGTTTCCACAACCTCTCTGGGCACTCTGTGCCATGGCCTCCCCACCCTCAGAGCAAAGAATTTCTTCCTAACATCTAATCTAACCCTGCCCTCATCAGCTTGAAGCCATTGCCCCTTGTCCTGTCACTGCACTCCCTGGGGAACAGTCCCTCTCCTGCTTTCCTGTAGGACCCCTTCAAGTATTGGTAGGCCGTAACTAGGTCTCACCAGAGCTTCCTCTTCTCCAGGCTGAACAAGCCCAACTCTCACATATCAAAGATACCTTTCTTCAAAAAGTGTTATTTCACTAGATTTATTTGAAACTATTATTTACTCTATCACATAAATTACAATTTTTTCAACAAATTGCATAAGTCATATATAGGATATTATAGTAATTATTATATACTAATCAAAATGCATGAAAGTTGCGTGATCTCTTTCTGTTTTTTTTTTTTTTTTTCTTAGTGGCTGTTGCTGTTCATCACACCAAATTTGGACATGAAGTTCTTTTGCTTTTTCTTTGCTGTTCTCCTCTTAATGCTACAAAGGGCTTCAGGTAAGAGCACAGGAATTGCAGACAGAAGGTTGTGAGTATGGAGAACCTAAAATAGAAGTAAAATAGGCT
The DNA here is from genome assembly GCA_013399135.1 of Heliornis fulica. Classification (NCBI taxonomy): domain Eukaryota; kingdom Metazoa; phylum Chordata; class Aves; order Gruiformes; family Heliornithidae; genus Heliornis; species Heliornis fulica. Next base: position 31,614 of record VXBZ01012889.1, on the reverse strand, counting down.
TTAGACCCTCTTGTCCCATGAAAAGCAGATCTACTAGTGTTTTTGGCACACTTTATCAGTGAACAAACACCAGTTCGGTCCAATGGATCCACATAATGTCGTGGACAGGGCAAACAGGCAGGCAGACTAGGCTATTGCTGTTATTTCATAACCCTGACTTGTTTTTAATCTTCTTGGGGAAGAAAAATCAAGACTCTGGGTTTGGTTTTGGTTTTTGTTTTTTTTTACAGGTTTTATGCGTGTACCTAATAATGATTTGCAATGCAAACAGGCTGGGGGTACCTGTTCCACTGACCAGTGTCCTCTACCCAATATGAAGTCCTTTGGACGTTGCCAGCAAGGAGTTCCTTGCTGTCGAACTGTGGTGAGTTATGTGTTTAATGAAGATCAGGTTTTTCTTGGGGGAACGTGTTCATTGAATGGAGCAGATCCTCCTGGAAACTATGATAAGGCATGTGGAAAATAAGGAGATGGTTTGTAACAGCCAACAAGACTTCTCTAAGGCAAATTGTTGGGGTTACAGTGTTGGTGGATAAGGGAAGAGCAACTGACGTAATCTACCTAGATTTTTGTGCAAAGTTTTTGATGATGACCTGTTTGACATCCTGGTCTTTGAGTTGGAGAGACATGCATTTGATAGTTGGATCAGTCATTGGATAAGGAATTGACTGGTTGGTCACACTCAAAGAACTATAGTCAGTGGATTGATGTCGAAGTGGAGATCAGTGAGGAGTGGCATTCTTCAGATATTGGTACTGGGACTGGTTCTGTTAAATGTCTTTGTCAGAGATATGGACAGTAGGATTGAGTGCACCCTCAGCAAGTTTACTGATGACACTAAGCTGTGTGGTGCAGTCATCATGCTGAAGAGAAGGGATGTCATCCAGAAGGACCTTGACAATCTTGAGAGGCGGTCCTGTGCAAACCTCATGAAGTTCAATAAGGCCAAGTGCAAGGTCCTGCACATGTGTTAGGGCAATCCCAAGCACAATGACAGGCTGGATAGAGAATGTATTGAGAGCAGCCCTGAGAAGGACTTGGGTGTGTTGGGGTACAAGAAGCTTGACATGAGCCAGCCGTGCGTACTGGCATCCCAGAAAGCCAACCATGTCCTGGAATTTATGAAAAGCAGCAGGACCAGAAGGTCAAAGGAGGGGATTCTCCTGCTCTGCTCCACTCTCATGAGACACTTCTGCAGTTCTGGGTCCAGCTTGGGTGTCCCCAAGACAAGAAAAAGATTGAGCTGTTAGAACAAGTACATAGGAGGCCACAAATAAGGTCAGAGGGCTGGAAGACCTCTCAGACAGTCTGAGAGAGGTGGTCTTGTTCAGCCTGGAGGAGGGAAGTTGCCAGGGAGAACTTATTTCAGCCATCCAGTACCTAAAGGTGCTCCAGGAAAGTTGAAGAGGGACTATTTGTCAGGGAGTGTAGCAACAGGACAAGGGGTAATGGCTTTAAACTAAAAGAGGAGAGATTTAGATTAGACATTATGAAAATATTCTCCACTATGAGGGTGGTGAGGGCCTGGAGCAGTTTTTTTTTAAATTTTCTGCTCCATTTATAAGATACTGTAGCTAGTCTTACTTTTGGAGGATTTTATTTAAACTTTGTTCAATATGAATAACATTAAAAACAAAGCACTAGCAGTAGAGGTATATAAAAACATTTTCCTCCACACCAGGTATTTTAAGATAAGAAGGAAGCTTCAGGCACAGGGAGTTGGCAATTGATTATGAAATAAAATATAAATATGATGTTTAAAAATCATTGTCATCAAGACTATGAATATACTACTAGGAACTGATGAATTATCTAGGACTATAAGCTCTTGGTCATTCGTCCCTTCTGAGCTTCTTATTTAAATCTTTTCCTGGTTCTAAGTACAAAATCTGAAAGTCCACTTCCTTTTTTGCAGTATGATTAGTGACCTTTGGCATCTCAGGCTGGAAAATCTGGAATTCTGAGATGAAAATATGAATTGAACAGACATGTGAACACACCAAAACGTGAATCACAAATGAAAGAAAACAAACTCCTCCACAGGCAAAATTAATAATGTGAATAAACTCCAAAGAAATTCTTGACCCACCCAGAAAAGACCAATATGTCTCATCTTTCTAAAGTGTTTTTCTGTTGAAACAATATTGTGGCTACCAACATCTATCCTAGAGAACAGATCACCAATGTGAAAAGGTCTGTCTTCCCGAGACAATACTGAGAATATTTTTCTTTTGTCCCTCAGAACAGATTATCATTATTTTCTTTTCCTTTTAGAGTTCTCAATAATGTGATTAGCTCAAGAATGCAGTGTCCAGGAGACACTGAATGTTTGTATTGCATCGTCTGTATATCTCCATCAATTTTAATAAATGTGCCCTAGAAGTCCATGTGTTTGATCCTCATACCTGTGAGGCATTGTCTTGGTTTTGTTTCTGCTGGAGAATCTGGCTTCCATCTCTCCTAGGGTCAGTGTGACTTGTGCCTTGGAGAAGTTCACCACAAGAAGAGGAGAAGAAACTGAACGTGCATACAGGAATATGACCTGGTCCTATACATTATTAGGTTGACCAGTGATAGTCAAGAATAACTCCTCCAAACCCATGGTGACTACACTGGCAGAAAGCTTGCCCAAACTGACCATGTTCATGGCCTGTGGTAGTCCTAAAACCATCTCATGGCATAAAGACCACAAGTGCTTTTAATCATCCCTTCTCTAAATCTTCTTGGACTCTGCATTAGCACTCTGGGATGTTAGAGAAAGAAGCAGGAGACATGTCTGTACCTTGTAACAGCAGATGCTGAGATTCCAGGTTGACAGACATGCCACCCACTGCCTCCAGATAGCGTAATGAAGTGATAAATAGTTTTAAGAGTTTAGGATTTCATTGATGCTAGTCTCGACTCCTGCAGGAGTAGGATGATGTGGTGAGTCACTTTCAAGACCTAAAGTGTTTCTGGGGTTTCTCTATGATTCCATTGCCAGCACTTCAGGTTGGACTAGTATAACCCTGCAGAGGAGCAGAGGGGTGACCTTGTCTCCTGATCCCCAGCCTGGTATCCTGGTCTGGGATGGAAGAGGGAATGGGCTCTGGTGCTTCCTAATTTATTAATAAATATGTTGCCATGCAAATTACTGCAACCCAGACACTCTGCAGGAGGACTTAACAAGACTCAATGACACGTGTACTTAAATTAATTTAGTTAAATAAACTTAATTTACAGGTTGATTTTTATAGACAGTAAGAGCAGCAAAAACCACCCTGACATACATAAGCAAATGTCAGCAACGTGGTTTCACAGGGACTTGCTTTTATTAGAATTGAAGCTGCAAATTTCTTTATCGGGATACAAGAACTCCTTCTCAGATCTTCTTGTGCACCTAAGGGTCATCACCATGATGGGAAAGGCTCCTCAGGCTTGCACTGAGGCTGGGATCCACTGATGTCAAAATTGGGAGATGTCTCAGAAGCCCAGAGCTCTTGTCTGTGTGGTCAGTGAGGTGTCAGTTTTAGGAACTGGGTGTCCTGCAAAGAAAAATCAGGTATTTAGCTAGTCCATCTACCTCCACCCAAGCAAGTAAATTATATCTTGCTATCTGTAGACACAAGGTGATACATCAAGGCTGCCAGATACCCTTGGGATCTGGACCTCTGACCTGTGTTTCTGGCCATAAGGCAACCTAGACAAAATGATGTGGGTGTTACTGCTCGGCACACACAGCAGCTCCAGCTGCTGCTAGTGACAACCCAGAGTATCTGACAGGGTATAGTTTGAGAATAAAACTAGTTTAGGAATAAAGATTTGCATTGGAGAAAATGGCTGATCCTCTCACCTTCCTCCCTGCTCTTTTTCTATGAAAAAGGGTGACAATGCTTCTCAATTATTTTTGCATCCTTCAGCATGATGTTTCATAGAAACACAATTAAATACAAGTGCAAATAACAATAAAAATAATAATAATAATAAAAGATGAATGGGGTCCAAAAAGTGGTGGATCTGTTACAGCTCCTTTGGTATGAAATGTCACCAGCCATAGAGCTGGACCATGGCACGTTACGGCGCTGCTCTGCACGGGATGTCTCCTATAAATGCAGATGCTTTCTCACTTTGGCCTAATATCTGGCACTTGGCACTGCACAAAGTAACTGGGTGGAGAATTGCATCCCCGTTATGAGGCCTGACTTGCTTAATGGTTATGCTGTGCCAATAAGCTCTTTTTTTTTAATTTTTATTTTTAGTAGTGCTGCTGCCTATGTGGGAGAGTCCTCAGATCTGGCTGTTTCAAGTCAGTTGTGTTCACTCTGCTTAGCAGAGGCAGAGCTTGAGTATGAGGTGGTTCTGCCATGGTTCCAGAAGAACTTATTGGAAGAAGTTATTACTAATATATGTTATGTTATTATCGATATCAGATGTACAAACTACAGGTTCCTTCCTGCTCATCATCAACTTCTTCCTGAGGTTTTTCTGAGAAAGCAGACTAGTATTTTTGGACACAAAGCCCAGCAACTGAAGGGTTTTACTGGAGGGTATAGAAGAGCTGGAGAAGGTGGTCTATATCGTAGCGAAAGTGGTAAAAGCCCAGTAAGTTGGCTTGCTCTGGGTGCAGCAGCATTTCTTTGGAAAAATCCGTCTTACCATTTGCAGCATTTCAGCTTCCCATCGCGGCAGGTCCCAATGTCAACCAGAGGAGCAGAGCATGCAACAAAGGAGCAGGAGCCCCGGTTTTGCCGGCATGCTAAGGTGTCAGCAGCTGCCTGGCTGTAAGCTGTAACAAAAAAAAAAAACAAACAAACCAAGGGAAAAATCACATTAATTTGTCAAGGCAGAGGGTTGGAGAGTTTCAGCATCAGATTTATCTGGTGTGGTTATGTGGTTTCCTGCCTGGTTTGTGTTTGGGGTAGCCTGATCTTCTTTACTGAAAGAGTTGTTGGGCATTGGAACAGGCTGCTCAGGGAAGTGGTGGAGTCACCAGCCCTGGAGGTATATAAAAGGTAAATACATGATGTGCTGAAGGACATGATCTAGAGGTGGACTAGGCAGGGTTAGCCTGTGGTTGGACTCTATGATCTTAAAGGTCTCCTCCAACTTAGGTGATTCTATGATTCTATGATCACACCTTAAAGTTTTTGCATCCCGCAAATGAATCAGAAGAGCAGGTTGTAATGCTAGCATGAAGAGACGGTCTGCCTGATGAATGCTGACCTGAAGATAACTGTCTGCTTCCTCAGCATTTCTCCTGGAGACAAGTGCTTGCTATTTCAGCTCACAGAATCGCAGAATGTTCACAGAATGCCAGGAGTTGGAAGAGACCTCGAAAGATCATCTAGTCCAATCCCCCTGCCTGAGCAGGATCACCTCGATTAAATCACACAGGAACGTGTCCAGGCAAGTTTTGATGACTCCAGAGAAGGAGACTCCACAACCTCTCTGGTCAGCCTACAGACCCCTCTATCAGTTACACACAGAAAAATTGTTATGTGAAAAAGCCATAGGAAACACAGTAAAAAGTATTTTAAAACTGATCTCACATTAGTCAGGGAATAAAAAGAAGTGATAGTATTAAAATAAAAATGTCCTGAGTTATTTCAAACTTTCACTTCATGTTTAAGCAAGTGTAAAGCTCATTTACTTGTAATCATTATATCCTGCTCTGTCTGAATAGCTTCCTTGCTGGAAGCATTGAGTGCTGTGAGCATTAGCATCATGCTCACAGGAAACCCATGCACTGTGTAACCATGTAAGATATCGTACAGCCTATATGGATGGCATAAACCTTCACAGAAAATAATTTTTAATCACAGCCAAACCTATGGAACTAACATTTCTTCAACTACTGTGTTGTATATACTTAAATTTACACTCTAAAATAAAGTCAGCAGCTGTTGTTGCTAGTGATGTATATTGTTTAACTGGATGCTATGCTGACTTTAATATGCTGGTATGTTTGGAACTGAAGAGCCAAGTGTTTAGGTGTCAGGTAAGATTGCAGATCCACCATCATCAGGGGTTCCCCCCAGGCTGAAAAGCGAGCCCCAAGTCTGGGTTCAGGGCATTTCCAGGCTAAATGCTACTTGTTCTCACTTGGCTCTTCAGCCTGAGATTCAAATCGTGGCAGTTTTTTGTACATTTTAAATGGATCTTCTGTATCACTACCTCTGTGCTCTTAAAAGGCAGAAGAGTCCCTTACTGGCTGCCTCAACTTCTTCCTAAACACAAAAGTGATCAACTTACCCCATACTTTCTGTGCCTTGCTCAACCCACAGCTGTCATCAAACTGGACTTTATCCTCAATTTAAAAAGCATGCAAGCTATACTAAAAATTAGTTCTACCACACTTCAACCAATTTACCCTAGTGGTTCCCTAGTCTTTTCATCACATATTATTCAAGAACTATGTGATGCTGATTTCACGCAACTGACTTTAAAGACAACATTAGACGTTGCTTTCCCTTATCTCCTAAATAAAAAAGCTGCATGGCCTATGGGTCTTTTCTGTACATATGTCTTTATGAAGAGATATAAAATAACTTACTGCCCTTTCCATGAAACTATACTGGAGTTGCACCAGACCTGCAGCCATCTTAGGGGCTACAGTTTGCTTTGAAATTGGTAATACTTTTTGTGATGCCTCAAATAGGAGTAATACAATCTAGAAGGATGCAGTGCGGGCTCCTACCAGTGCCACAGTTCTACATTTCATCATTGAGCAGACAGACATTTGCTCATCTAGGAAAGTAAGTACATATTTGAATCTAGTATAAAACAAATATAGGGGTAAATATTGCTTGAACTTCTATGAAGTCCCCCCAAATGGTCTGGAATGATGAAGTGCTCCAAACCTTCTTAATGCAATGGACAGTACAGACTCCAGGAAAAGCCACCAGTCTCAGGTACATTATTTTCCCCACAAAATATAGGAGATCTACTAATATACACAGTCAGGTTGTGGGTGTGCAAATGTGAGAAGTGAAAGCTCTCACACTGCAGGATGGGTTCTTACATATTAGCACAAGAATTGCCTGAATACACAGGAACATCTTTCTTCCATCACATCATCATGACACTGGAACATGAGATGCTAGGAAGAGACCATCAGGAAGACTATCAAGGACCTTGACTCAATAGCTTAAAGATTAGGACTATGACTATGGAAAGGGACTTCTAACATGGAAGCCATGGAGTCCAAGAGCAGAGAGGCTATCTGAATCTCAGCACTGGGGCTGAATGGACTTCTCTGCCCATACACCCTTTTATCCCACATCTCAGCTATATTCAGTGTTACCTGGAGCAGCCTGGAAGAGGAAGACGAGAACAGCAACGAGGAAGAAAAGGATTCTCATGACTGCCAGCTGGTAGTGTGTAGATGTACAGACGCTGATGGTGGAGGAAGAAGATGGCTATTCCTTGTTCTTATAAAGGCTCAGGGATGGAGCGGTGCAGAGAACTAGAGAGGGCGGAGGAGTGGTTGTCTGAAGAACAGTGAGTTCATTGCCCTTTTACCATAGAGACTGGTGATGTATGAAGATGTTGCAACCTAACACACTGGAAGATACCTGACCTGAGCAATGACCAAAGCACACTAGCTGGCCTGAGCAGACAAATCCCTGTGCCAGCTGGTGGGTTGCACCTAGAGAGGACACGGGATTGGAGGAGGAAGGAGGTGGGTTCCTGTGATCCACAGTACTGTAAACCATGCCAATCTGCTGATGTCCCATGGCTTTTGGCCATGTTCTTGTGACAGCCTGTCCTCCCCACAGCCACCGGGCTCAGTGAATGTAGGAAATGCAGGGCAGCTGTCCTGCAAGACTTCATGCAACAAGGAGACAACAGACCCTCCTGGAATGCAGGAAAGGATCAGAGCTTCAGTCCTTGGTTGAATCAGAGCTGTAGGGCTGCAACTGAAGAAGGCATGATTGAAATGAGAGAGTTGTGGACGTTTCCCCTCCTGGCTGTGAAATCTGCAGTAGTAGTAGCTTCATTTTCTCAGATGTTCTTCTAGCATGGGGCCGAGCTCAGTTACTCTCTGCATCTTATATTTGTGACTTAGACCATGCATTTTTACCAAAACTCAAAGAAGTCATTAGACATAGACAGAACTGGACACCACCCTTGTGCAATGCTGTCGTTGGAGACTACATGCCAATTCTCTTTCAGGAGCTAGTTAAGCTCTGTTTCAAAAATAGTGCAGTCGAATTGCTCACTAGTGCTATGGACACTGAATCCCCACACCCTGCTCTGATGGTTTGACCTTTCCAAAGTTTACAGTTTGTGGAAAGTCCAAAACTACACATCAATTGCCCAAAATTACTTTGGTTTAATAACATTTTCCCTTGCTGCTAATCACCTTCCTGATGTGGCTACGAAAAGAGTCACATCTCTGGTTTTGTAGACTCAACACACAAAATCTACTTGCATGTGATGTCTCCACATGTCTTATCAACTTGTTACCTTTTTCTATATCTGAAAAAAACCCATTCAAAATGTCTTTTCACACAAGTGAAGGACCAGCCAGGCATAAGGGGGACCAGAGAAAATGTCACTAGAGCTTTGTACTTGTCTCCAAGAAATGCCAATCTTGAGGCATATGTGAACTGCAAGTGTGTTTTTCTTTTTCAGACAATAAGAGCCAAGAATCTTTAATGAAATCAAGTCACGAGAGTGCTTAATTTTTCACTGCATCAGTAAGAGCATCAGACTGAAGAGATGGAGAGTAACCGCAGGAGGTGAGCTATGTCTGCATGCAGAGGGCAGAGATGTCAGTGTCTGGTAAACTTGCAGTTAGAAATTCAGGGTAGGGCATGAAGCGAGTGCTTCAGTTTGGGGGGAAAAAACCCATTCACATTTTCTGGCTATGTCAGGAATAGGATTTTAGAAAAAAGCAAAAATCTTCTTTACAGTGGAGGGCCGACGAGGATCTTGAGGGCAGACAGGAGGATACAGATGGCAAAGCAGACAAATTCCACTCATGCTTCATGAATATTTATCCCACCTCAGCAGTTTGGGCAACTACACAATGCTGGCAGGACAAATAGGACTGGAAGCATTGCCATGGGTCCCTGAAGTCTAAAAGAAAGACAGGGAAGTCTCATAGTAGTCTCATGTGATGGGCACAAGGCCCAGAAGATGCTTGAGGAAATCAAGCCTCTTTCCACCTCCCTGACTGCCAGCAGTGAGTTGCTGTGATTAAGTTCTTGGGGAACATGATTGGAAAATGGAGCTTCAATCCTCTGTGAGGGGCTGTGGAAACTGGGTGTGCAGTGGTGCCCTGTATTAACGGCCATGTTAATACATGAACAGCCATGTATTTTTACGTATGTGGATGAGGCAGAGGCACAGGGTCTTAAATGGGCTGCTTTCTTTACAGTTGGTGTCTTCACTAACCCCATTAGTGGAGATGAGGGGTACAGGAGATCGAAGCGTTTGCACCTCTGGAGTGTGTTGCCTCATTCTTTTGCTTCAGGCAGGGTATGAGGAAAGAATCCTCTGTCATCTCTGAGTTCATCCTGATCACGGGAAAAGAAGTTTTGAGGAGTCAGTCTTTTATATTAAAGCATTATATGTCTGTGCTGGAAATTTATTCAAGTGAGCCACATGGAACTTTGATTGGGTCTCTGATTTCTGATCTGTGAACTAAGACAGAGATGCAACTCTACAACCCAAATGACTTTGTGTACCTGCTCAAGGGTTCACTCAGGCACCCCATCCTTGTGCATTAGGTTGGAAGGGACCTTTAAAGGCCATCTAGTACAAACCCCTGCAGTGAGCAGGGACACCTTCACTAGATCGGGTTGCTCAGAGCCAGATCATGTTGCTCAGAGCTCAGACCCCCATCAAGCCTGATCTTAAATATCTCTGGGGATAGGGCTTCTCTGGGCAACCTGTGCCAGTGTCTCACCACTCTCAGAGGGAAGAACGTCTTCCTAATGTCTAACCTAAACCTGCCCTGCTCTAGTTTAAAACCATCACCCCTCATCCAATGGCTACATGCCCTTATAAACAGTCCTTCCTAGCTTTCCTGTAGGTCACTTCAGGTACTGGAAGGGGCTTCAAGGTCGCCCTGGAGCCTCTTCTCCAGGCTGAACCAGCCAGCCCAACTCTCTCAGCTTAACTTTGTAAAATGACAATGGTATTCTCAGCTTCATTTCTGAAAAGAGCAGTGCAAGTAAGGGGCAGTCCAGGATCATAAACTATAGCCAGCTATAAGAAAATCATCAAGGGTGAAGTTTTCTTGCAAAAATAACAGGATTTAATGAAGAAGGAAAATGTGCTTGTTTGCTCCTTGCATAATTCTCCTCCTGCCTGTCCCAGGCGGCACAAGGGACAGAGGTGTTTGTCTGGGTGAGTAAGGCTGCTGAGCAAACCCTGCTGGGGTTGGCCCACAATGTCACACATTGTTCAATGCCCTTTGAAACCAAACAACACCGGGAGAGGGAAGTAAGGGGAAGCAGGTCCATCCTCCACACCTCCCTCCCCCAGCCCCAGTTGGAGAGCAGCAGCAGTGTTTGCCCCGGGCTCAGGATCCCTCCGTTGAAAGGTAAATAACCCTGGGATGGTAACAGCCCCCCATGAAAACTGCTGGGCACTGGGGAAAGGGATCCTGGGCAAGGTGCCACACTTCCTCTTTCTCCTTGACCACCAGGAAAAGATGCTGGCAGTCACCAGTAAGGCTGTTATTGATCGAAAACTATTGATCCTGAGGTGTCTGTTAGAGTTAATATTTGACCAGGTAATGAAGGAGTGGATGGAGATTTTGGACAGGACCTGCCCTCAAGAAGGAATGGATCATCCAGAAAGAGTAAAGTCATCTCTTCGGTTCACTGTTCCTTCAGGGGACTTGTTGTTTTGTTATTTGCTTTTCCAGTTTGAGAATTTGACACTTGTAGTCTGTTTTCTGGAATGTCAGGAGTGGGAATGTCTTTGGACTTGGAGGAGAGTCCCTGCTTTTAATTACAACTGATTGGCAACTACTCTGTTAGAGCAGAAGGGGAAAATAATTTAGTGGAAATTAATTTTAGTTTTATGGTCTAGGAGTAAAAAGCAGGTGGCAACAAGCAATGATGTTGAGTTCCCCTGTCCCAAAGGTAAGTGCAAGGAAAAAATGATGCTGCACTTCATTGAGTCTGCTCATGCATGAAACTAAGTTTCAGCGGGGCATGTCCAGTCGTAGTGACTGGGGTGGCTGTCCAATCAGGCTCCCTGCCATGGAAGAGAGATGAGAAAGGAAGAATCATAGAATCCTAGAATATCCCGAGTTGGGAGGGACCCATAAGGATCATCAAGCCCAACTCCTTGCTCCATACAGAGACAGACAAGTCAATGTCACTGATCAGCAAACTTTTGGAAAGTCCCTACTCTAATCACCATTTTGAAAACTGTTTCATTCTTCAGGTGACCTAGGAGCAGATTTTCTGACTCTTACATTAGCTTTGAAAGATGTATATCAACAAAGAGATCCCCTTTCTCCCATAGTTTGAGTCACACTATCAAAGAGTTTGAGTCCAGTTGCCTTCCTGCCAGCTGTCCAAGAGAAAAACCAATGGTGTCCTGGGAGGGAAGTTCTCAATAGACATGAAATGAGGAATTTCTTGAGAGGGACTCTCAGTGATCAGAGCATGGTGCAGGAGATACAAGCCCTTGTAGACACAGGAGATCTGTATCAGTCTTCAGACATGAAGCCAGCCCCAAAGTTCCACTCAAGGGACATGGGGAGTGCAGAGCTGAGAAAGAGATCCAAGGGGCTCCTTGGAAATTGGGCAAACAGGGAAGAGAGAGCTGAAGTTACCCACATAAGGAGATAAGGGTAGATACTGGGGCAAAAGGCCTTGATGGATGGGAGTTGTGGAATCTAGAGATATTTCAGGGGTTAGCAAAGACCAAGGGCAGTTGTTGGTGCACATCTTGAATGCAAAAGTCTTATTTCAGAAGCAAAATGATCTTGTGAGTGTCTTGTACTTCATCAGAAAACTGTCCTTGGATATTTTAGTTGCTGATATAGATTCATAGAATCATAGACTCATAGAATGATTTGGTTTGGAAGGGACCTCAAGGACCGCCCGTTGCCACCCCCTGCATTGGGCAGGGACGCCTTTGCTAGATCAGGGTGCCCAAAGCCCTATCCAGCCTGGCCTTGAACACCTCCAGGGATGGGGTTTCCACAGCCTCTCTGGGCACCCTGTGCCAGGGCCTCCCCACCCTCAGAGCAAAGAATTTCTTCCTAATGTCTGATCTAATCCTGCCCCCTTCCAGCTTGAAGCCATTACCCCTTGTCCTGTCACTGCACTCCCTGGGGAACAGTCCCTCTCCCACTTCCCTGTAGGACCCCTTCAAGTATTGGTAGGCCATAATTAGGTCTCCCTGGAGCCTTCTCTTCTCTAGGCTTAACAAGCCCAACTCTCTCAGCCTTTCTTTGGAGGAACGGTGCTCTGTCTCCCAAATAAATGTAAGATCTACATTACACTGTATAAATGTAAGATTACTGCAGTCAGACAGGTCACTCGAGGCAGCTTCAAGCATGGATTACTCCTAAACTCTCGAGCCTTTTCTGTCTAAGGGGCCAGTGAAGTAGGTGAAATATAGAGCCCGCAGTTTTCATTTAACACTTACAGAGTATGGGCCTGTTGCAGATGTTGATTCAGAAGAGATTTAGCCCCATGTGACACATCCAAAGTTGCAGAAGTCAAGAGATTATTTTTCTTTCTTGCATAAATACTGTTTGTAGAAATCTCGTGTGAAATCTTTGCAAAATAACATTTTGGAAATGTTATATTTAAAGGAATGTTGGATATGCTCTCCTCCTCAGACTAACAGGACAGGAATACTGTCAGTGAGGAAGTTAAGGAATAAAATAAAATAAAATAAAATAAAATAAAATAAAATAAAATAAAATAAAATAAAATAAAATAAAATAAAATATTTCACAACTTCTGTGTTAATTTGACCTTTTTGATGTCTGCATTGCCTTTACGTTTCTGATTAGACTTATTTTTAGGTTCTTTAGATACAAAAAAAAAAGAGGCTACAGTTATGAGGAATGATCAACTCTTCCTTTGGTTTGGTACAGCTCCAGATTCGGAGACCTCAGTATAAATTAATTTGCTTAGAAATAGGCTCCAGTGACATGGTGAAACCCCAATTTATTTTTTTCTCTAATGCATCTGGATAAAATAGGCTCTCTGTTGCCCTAACATATTTTCAAGGTAGATGTAGGAAATATACTCCAAAATATGGATTTCTTGCCTCCATTAATAGCTATGATGGGAGAAAATTAATTGATTGTGCATCTGTAAATATTGGAAATGCAAACCACAATGGTTTTGTGTTGTTAGCACTATAGATGCCATGGCTACATCTGAACTACTAAATAAACCATACCATGACACAGGTTGCTCATGGAAGTGGTGGCTGCCCCCTCCCTGGGGGTGTTCAAGGCCAGGTTGGATGTGGCCTTGAGCAGCATGGTCTAGTGAGAGGTGTCCCTGCACATGGCAGGTTGTTGGAACTTGATGATCTTTGAGGTCCCTTCCAGCCCAAACCATTCTGTCATTCTGTGATTCCATTTAATTTACTTTTATGACTGCCACTGAACACAGGTTTGATGTTTTAAAAAAGTCTATGTGGCATCCTAAACGTCATTTATGGGTAGAAACAGTTCAGACCCCATCATTGTATTTATGAAGTCAGGAATAAATATATCTTTGTTTGCAATAAGTTTGCAATACTGGATATGTTTCTTGATTGACATTTTGTCATCCAATCACTACCAAGAACTGCTTGTAGAATTCTTCACACTCAATTTTTAGTCTTGTCACTATGGATACTTTAGTATCATCACCATCAAACCTGGTTGATATTTTAGCCATGCCATCTTCCAAATCACTTGGAAATGTGTGAAACTGCATGGATATATTTGTTTAAAAGATTGAATGACTCAACAAGCCTTGAGGTAAAACCATGGAGAAAATTTGTGTTAGTAACAATAAGAGATCACAGTTATTAGTTTAAGAAGACATTTATTTTTTATGTGTGTGAATAAAATAATAATATATATATTGCTTCACATCCTCCAAGAGCTGCATGAACCTGAACTGATTCAATATCCAAACATCCCTGTGAGGTAGGCTGGAATAGGTGGCCAAGATGCCAAAGTGGCTTGTGTATTAAAAGCAAAAAAAGGGAGTGACTTCAGCAAGGAAAAACCCGGATCTCCACAAGCAGTGTGCTAACAGGATGTGCCCTCTGGAAGCTTCTTTTAATGCTTATTTGCAGGAGGGTTTAGATACAGGAGGAATCCATCAAAATCACCTCTTCAAGATAGTGGAAATGTTGCTGGTACAAGGGCACTGATCCAGGAAAGCCTTCTCTTGTTACTCTGCCAAAATCCTGTAAGGGTACAAAGTGACTGGTTATTTTGCTGAAGTGCAATCTAAGATCAATCTCTAAAATCCTCAATACCCACTAATTACCTTTTGGAATAAATGTACATGTTGAATTCATTCTGCAGGGTCCCCAAATGTGCTGGATGTCTACGTCTGCAGACACCCCATGATACAGTTCATAGTCATGATCACTGGCAATCTAGACATATTTCCACTAGTAATAAAATTTGAACTCAGCTCTTCCTAAAATAAACATCAGGGATTTGATTTAATAACTGCATCACACAAGTCTAGTGCCATTGGAAGAACTCTGGGGTGTATGTTCTTGGCCTCTACTGGAAAGCAACATTTTCCCATTGGGCAACAAAAATGATCCAAGGGCTGGAGCACCTCTTCTATGAAGACAGGCTGAGAGACTTGGGCTTGTTCAGCCTAGAGAAGAGAAGGCTCTGAGGGGACCTTATAGTGGCCTTCCTGTACTTGAAAAGTGCCTATGAAAGCTGGGGAAGAACTGTTCATGAGGGCATGTAGCGTTAGGATAAGGGGTGATGGGGAGGCTTAGGTTGGATATAAGGACAAAGTTCTTCAATATGTAGGTGGTAGATCACTGGCACAGGTTGCCCAGACAGGTGGTGGAGGCCGTGTCCCGGGAGACATTCAAGGTCAGGCTTGATGGAGCTTTGAGCTACCCGATCAAGTGAAGATGTCCCTGCTTACTGCAGGAGGGGTGGACTAGGTGACCTTTAACGGTCCCTTCCAACCTAATGAATTCTGTGATTCTATGATCCTATCTCAGCCAGACCTGTGTTTGTTAATGTTTAAATACTCTAAGACATCTCAGATGTAACTAAACTGAATCCAACTTTTTGTGTCCAATTTCAAAGATTCCCTTTCAAGCAACTCAGTAGGTTGAATCCTCAGCTTGAAAAAAATAATAAACTGACATTGTTCTTCAGAATTCCCTGTTGGTTTAAGCTTCTTCTGCTGTAGTAATTAAGCCAGATAAAAATCTCACAGCCTAATAGGAAGAGTTTTAATTCTGAAAATTTGCATCCCTCAATATCACATACAGGTATATTCTTCTCCTGACAAGAAATATGTCCTATTATTGACATGACTTGAATTTCCTGGAACCACTGTCTGACTGAGTTTGCACATGTGCTGACCTAATACCATGAAACCTCTTCCCTAGAGACATCTCATCACACTTTCTTCTGTTTCTGTGAATCTTTAAACTCTGGCAATTCTATAAATAACAGAATAAGGAGTTGAGAAAAATTCAGAAAATAAGGATCTGAGCTCTCCCTTTACTTTGAATCAGGCTCTGTTCAGTCACATTGAAGTCTGAAGATCTAACTGAATGTCTCTTGCTAGGATCATAGAATAACAGAATCTCCTGAGCTGAAAAGGACCCATAAGCTCCATCAAGTCCAACTCCTGGCTCCACACAGGGACAGACAAGTCAGATCAGGGGACTGAGTGCATCATCCAGGCGCTGCTCGACCTCAGCCAAGCTGGGTGCTGGGACAACTTCCCTGGGGAGCCTGTTCCAGTGCCCGACCCCCCTCTCAGGAAAGAGCCTCTTCTTGACATCCAACCTCAATCTCCCCTGGTGCAGCTTCATGCCGTTCCCTCGGGTTCTAACCCTGGTCACCAAAGATTTGAGTTAGGTGCCTGCCTGATGAGTTATGTCATCACACCTTGGGATGAGTTATGTCACCACACCTGTCCTTTTTGTCAAAAGATACAGGAATCCCTCCTGATATGCCACTGGATTCAGTGAATGGGAAAGTCACTGAAGCTGACAATGACCATCACATAGTCATCACTGGAACAAAACTGTCATAAGAATTTAATGCCTCAGGACTATGTTTTATCCTAACCTACAGTGCATTCCCCAAAAACATTTAAAAAAACATAAAGAGAATAAAAATCTTATCAGAGGAACTCCAAATATTATTAGAAAGTGCTTTCCAAAGTCACAAGTGAAATGCACAATCAGTTGCCTCTGGTCACTAATGAATTAATTCTACTTCATCTTTATATGAGCTGCCCAGTGGTGGGAGGAAGGAGAGCTGAGAAGACAATGAGAAGCAGAGTTCTGTGAGCGTTTTTCCTCATTTAAATCAGAATTTTATTGGTAGTTTTGGAAATAGAAAGAAGAAGGGAGGAGACATTGTTTTACCTGATGGGTAAAAATACTGTGAAATATTTTAATAAAAATTTCTTGAAAGAAAAAATATTCTCCATCAAAAAATAAAAATAAAGTAAAAAATATCATATTATGGGAAATGTTATTGATCCTGAACATTTTCTTTCATGTCCCTAAACACAGACCTACAATGTATACATGTTCAGCCTCCATCCAGATTTCTCTTGTACAGCTGCCCTGCAGACTCCATGGGGTTGTGCATGTCACTCAGAGAAACAGAAGCTAAAGTGGTGGAACGACAATGCCCTCTGATGTCCCTCCCTCCCTCCTGTGGCACTTACTTTGAACAGCATTTCAGCAGCCCCCCATGGCACGACCCTGAGGCAGCAAAGGTGGGTGGGCATGCCCCAGCGCGGCAGAAATTTCCCTGGCTCCTGCATTCTGCCGTGTCAGCAAAAGTGAGATCTGCAGAACCTATGGGAAGGGGAGGATGTAAAAATATCAGTTTACAGTCTAAAATTATGATGGGTAAATATGTCATAAATCATCTGTTGCATTTTCAGGAAGACAGCCATCATGAGATGTTCTTGGTCTCATCCACTGCACAGCAGCATCCCAACAGCATCAGATTCTGCCTGTCAGCTGCTGGTTGCTTTTTTTCCTCCTATACATTCACTTCTGATTTCAAGTCCTCTCATTCTTTAGAGATTTACATTGCTTCTTACCTGGAGCAGCCTGGAAGAGGAGGAGGACAACAGCAAAAAGCAGGTAGAGGATCCTCATGGCTTCCAGCTGGTTGTGGACTCTGTGTCCCTGTGAAGTGCCTGAAAGACCAACAGAGGATGAAGCTTGTTTGAGGAAGGGGCTAGGTAGGGCACCTCATATTTATAGGGCCTGTGACATTGTGCAAGTTTGATGGCTGAGTGCTTTGTCAATAAATAACTGCAACCAACCTTCTGGAAAGCAGACTGGTTATCCCCCGTAACGCTGGTTGCAACAAAATGTGCAGCGAACCTGTCGCAATCCCCAAGGGTGAATTTCTACTGACCTTGTCAGTTATATAATGTGACCACCAGCCAAGACCCACTGAGCTTCCATGGCTTTTCCAGACCTATTCCCAGTGCAGGCATGGGGATGGGTCAGGAAGAGGGCTTGGAAGTCAACCACCATTGGAGTCTGGTCCTAGTGTTGACTCTGGATCCGTTGGTCACTGCCAAGTCACATAACATTTTGTCTCCATCTCCCGGTCTCTGTCACCAGGTGGATGATGTCAAAGGCAGAGGAAAGCATTGGGAAATATTCGACACACTGAAACTTTGCTTTGTCACTTTTTAAACAGGTTGAGGGCATTCAGCCCCACTGAAGACACTTGACACAAAGACCTCTCCCTCCTTCACCCTCACTAACATTCCACCTGTTTTGTATTTTTTAGATCTTTTGATGTACCCTTTTGTTTTCTGAGACATTTCCCCAAAAGATCAGGAGAATGGGCTGATTCCATAAGAACCTTGCAATGGCTCTGAAGGCAACATCTTATTATCTCATTAGTGTCTCTAAATATGTAAAGGGTGAGTGTCAGGAGGACAGAGCCAGGCTCTTCTCAGTGATGGCCAGTGATAGGACAAGGGGAAATGGGTACAAGCTGGAGCAGAGGAGGTTCCATAGGAATGTAAGAAAAAACTTTTCACTGTGAGGATGACAGAGCCCTGAACAGTCTGCCCAGAGAGGTTTTGGAGTCTCCTACTCTGGAGACATTCAAAATCTGCCTGAAAGCATTCCTGTGTGATATAATCTAAGTGATCCTGCTCAGGCAGGGCAGTTGGATTAGATGACTTTTTGAGGTCCCTTCCAACCCTGATCATTCTATGTGAACTTCTGGGGCTTGATCCCTGTACCTGTACATTTTCTGAGAAGCATTGTTTAGGGATCAAAGCACTGGAAGTTCTTTACAAATCATAGAATGTGTTAGGTTGTAAGGGAGCTTTAAAGGTCATCTAGTCCAAACCCCTGCAGTGAGCAGGGACATCTTCACCAGATTAGGTTGCTCAGAGCCCCATCAAGCCTGACCTTGAATGTCTCCAGGGATGAGGCCTCCACCATCTCTCTGGGCAACCTGTGCCAGTGACCTACCACCCTCAGAGGGAAGAATTTTTTCCTAGTATCCAACCTAAATCTCCCTTTTTCTAGTTTAAAACCATCACCCCTCATCCTATCATTCCATGGCCCCATGAATAGTTTTTCCCCAGCTTTCTTATAGGCACCTTTCAGATATTAGAATGTTCCCCATGAGCATTCTCTTCTCCAGGTTGAACAAGCCCAACTCTGTCAGCCTAAATACTGGACTTGTTGATATCAAAGGACTGCAACAGCTTTGCATACATGGGAATCCTCACTTTGCCCAAAAAACTGTCACATATGACAATAAACAGGTTAATCTCTGCTGAAGATCAGACCTTGTTGCAGCAACTAGCTCTGGCGTTCTAGTTCAGTGGTTGTTTCCTTATTACCTTGCTTATTATATTTAACTGGTAGCTAATGGTATTTCTGTTCTAAGAATTATTAGTGGGTTAAAAACATTCCTGATTTTATGTTTCATCTACATATTAAGTGACTGGGAAAGTAGCAACAATGTGAGTTGCTTAAGTGTTCATGCAGTGAATAAACAGTGTTTTCCCTCTTCTACCCATAAAATCTAATTAACCAGGAAATGCCAAGCACTCCAGAATGTCCTTTTTCATACCCTTGCCTTTGAAATAGTCTCTTTTTTTTTTTACCAGCAACTCTTCAGCTTTCCCTATTTCTAACAGAGAAGGATGATCTGTCATTACTCTTTTCTCTTTCAGTGTGTTGTCAGTGGGATATCTGGATAGACAGATGGGCAGGCACCTGACCTGAGCATGAAGAACCCCTTTTTTAAAACAAAAACTCATTGAAATGTTAACTACCCCCCTCCCCACCCGTGTCTCACACAGGCAGGACAATGGTGTTACGATGTTTTGCAAATATAAGTGTTTTTGAGCACTCATTGCTCCCTAAAGAAGTTCTCGTTAGGGAGGAGTCATGTTTGCTTCCAAATCAAACCAGAATGTGTCACTGAGGAAGGTGGTGACTACTCTTTGAAGCATTTAAAGAAGATCCACTTGCTTTCAGGGTTGCATCAGGGTCAAATTGTTTGCATTTCAGTGATGTAAATTGCTGTAGCATTCACAGATTTTGCTGAACAGCCTTATTTCTTGCAGAAGGAGAGCAGTCCTCTTGGAATGTGAGCTGCATTTTAAGCCCTGTGATCAAAGGCAGCCTGAAAATGTCATTAGGAGCAAAAGGAAAATTCCATTACTTTGTGTCCTACAAAAAACAAAGACAGGTATAAGCTGGTTGCTTAAAACCAAGCAAAACTTGTATCAAAATATCTGAGGAGCAGAGCGATGCGTGCAGCACGGCTGTGACCTGAGGCTGGAACATGATGGTGTGTGCATGGAGCTGTGTCCCATGGCAGTCAGGGCAGGAAGGAGTCCTGGGCATCTCTGTTGAAGATTAACTTCCAAGAGGAGGTGGGAACTCAGAGTTGCAGGTACCAACCCAGAGAAATCAAGCTCTCTAATAAATGAAAAAAAATCCCCACCCCTATATACTTTAAAACAGATTAAAAATAGGTTAAAGTACATGGATGTGTTCCTGTATGACCTAATCTAGGTGATCTTGCTCTGGCAGGGGGGTCGGACTAGATGATCTTTCAAGGTTCCTTCCAAACCCCATCATTCTGTGATTCTATGAAAGCAAAGGCCATTTGGCACATTTTACCTCTGTTCTCCCGTCAGTCCTCACTGTGTGTGTGATAACCAGAATAGTCTTTTATTAGAGAAACTCCTTTTACCTTCTAGAGGAAGAAAAGTACAGCAAAGAGCAGTTAAAGAATTCTGATTTGCAAGACACTTCATCACTGAAAAGGCACAAATTTGCAGTGGGCAGAAGGGGAGTCTGCAGAGCCTCTGTGCATGTAAGGTTCAGGGATGCTGCAATGCTGAGGTCTGGGAACCTCGTCAATTATTATCTAGCCTTGGTTGCTTTGATCTCAATTACATGTGTCTTCATGTTGCAACCATACAGTGAGTCAACATTAAACAGACTTTCACATGACAGCCCTGAAAACCAGCATAGAGACTGTAATGTCCTCTGCACCTCTAAAGCCCCTGAAAAAAAGAAGATTCTTCCTCAGAGATGTGGGTGAGAAGGATTTATCAGTGTTTGAGAATGCTGGGAGGCAGGATCTCCTCTGTGTTATGAAGACTAGCGCTTCTCTACTTCTTCATGATGGGTTTCCTGACCCGTCACGCATCACTAATCCTGCTGGAGTGATGCTTTTCCTGGAAGGGGCTGAGGCTTCTGTGTGGTTGGTATCAGATGAAGTTTTAACTTTTAGGAATTGCTGTGTAGTTGATGACAAACTAAAAGACAAAAAGTGTTTTCCTTAGACAGTGAGCAGCATCTGCATGATTCCCACTGTGCAACACCAAAATGTCTACTCCTATGGTACACCGGGTAGATTTCTGTTCACTTCAGCACCATTATCGTAAAAAATAAAATCACTAGAGCTCCATTGGCTCTTGTTAGGTAGGAAGCGGCTAATGCTGCAGCCTCAAGTATGGGAGTCATATATATCAGATAGGTCAGCATGGCACTGAGTTTCACTTGCTTGTGCATGCTCATTTTCATGTGTAATAGACAAGTCTGTTGCATTTGCTACATCCAAGATCTTATTATAACCCACCAAGTTGCAGCTAATACAGTTTGTAGAGTCTGAACAGTGACTCAGCTGACCTCTGTGTAAACAGACCGAATAGTGTCAGGATGCAATCACTGAAAAATGAACATCCATAATATTAAATCATTCCAACAGTTGTAGCAGTTTTGATCTCTGCTAACTCACTGCCAAAAAATCCTGGGCTGCTTCAATGATTAGTCCTGGCTAGAAACTATTCCAGTCGGCATTCTGATGTGGTAACATTGTTTTGGAGGCCAAGATGGTTGCACAATGTGGGTATGACCGCAGGATGCCATAGGATCTCAGGAACCAGAGAAAGGCATGGTTACCAGTACAGAAGTATAGCTTTCCACGTTGTATTTGCAACTAATGATATTACAGGTATACATATTTCTCTGGTTTTTCACCAATTGCTGATGAGTCTTTAACAAGGTGTTCAAGCAACCGTCTCCTTTCCCTCTACCCATAGCTCAACTGTCCTGAAACCTCTTTGTCCCACTGCTAGCAATCCTTCCCTTGCTATAAAAGATTTTGGATTAAGACACAGATCTTCCATATGGAGCAGTGTCCTGATTAAAGTTTGTCATTCCATGGAGGTATCTCCCTGTGCCTGTCACTGTGATTAGGTGCTTGCGAGTGATATCTAAATCCCACATGGGAAGTCAACCATTGCAGATCTCTGATGACACACAGTGGGGGATAATATTCAAAGCAAATGCATCACCTATCTAACAAATGAAATGCATCCATGGAGTTATAAAAGATGCCTGGAAATATAACCCTTTAAAAGCAGAGAAAACAAGCCACACAGAGAACTCCCTTACAATAAATACCTAGTTACTTCAGTTTACTTAGCTTCTTCATTTCTAGCCCTCCACAAAGCAGCTCACACCTTCTGAGGTCAATACCATGGGCAAAACCTGGTCATGCAAATTGTGACGTAATCAGATACATCATCAGTTTCCAATGAACCAATCAATGTACCCAGGACCTTAAGGTGTACTCTGTATTTGGGTTCTACCACCTGGTGGGCTACATCTGCTGGGAATGGGAAGAGTAGGGGCAGTGCCTGGCTGGGTACCAAGAGCTCTTTCTTTGTGCTTTCATGACCAAAATGTTTGCTACCCAAATTCTTGTTAAAGACAAATATCAGTTTTGTTTCTTTTTTTCGCTGGAACTGGGCCCTTCATGGGTTGAAAACACCTCAATATACAATTGTGACATTTCTTACAGGTCAGAGACAGGACTTGATATCTGTTTTCTCTGACCCTTAAATAACTTCTTGAGATAAGGATAGATAAGCATCTACCAGGCGAGCATCTGGGGCCACCATGTAAACCTGCCCTCTGCCTCTATTTCACATCCCCACCTACAGATGGTGTTTCCACACCACTCTGGCCCCTATGCTAGGGGAGGAGGTTTTGTCCAATCTTAGCTGAGAGTAGGACTGTTACTGTAATATCTTCAGAGGCAAGCCTGAAAGAGGAAAGGAAAATAGTAAAAGGAAGCCATGGAGTTGTTAGTTTTTGATCTCCTAGGTTTGTTCACAGACAAACCTATAGGGCAGAAGAAAATCTGATTTTCATCTGCTCAAGTTGACAAAACGCTCAAGGATCTTCACAGGGACCCAACCACACAGTAGCAAAGAGGGTCACTTCCAGCCTACTGCATAAAGGTCTCCACAGAGCCACGCACAGCTAATATTTCCTGCTCCCCTGTGCGTGACTTTGCTGGGAAATCATGTCATTAATGGCAGCACGTCAGCTTCTCCTCTTAGGATGAGATTCCTCCTGGGTAATGAGCCAGACACTGCCAGGCAAATGACCTTTGGAAAGACCAAGACTTACCTTTATGGGCTGCATTTCTCAAGAGTTCTCTGTACAGTTTTCACACCCACGTCTTTGCTGGGGTGTAAAGCACAGTTTCTCTCACCCTCCACCTTTATCTCCAACCCTTCAGAGAGGGTTCACAGAATCACAGATTGTCAGGAGTTGGAAGGGAACTTGAAAGATCATCTAGTCCACCCCCCACCCTCCCCTGCCCGAACAGGATCACCTATATTAAATCACACAGGAATGTGTCCAAATTAGCCTTGAATGTTTCCAGAGAAGAAGACTCCACAACCTCTCTGAGCAGCCTGACCCAGCACTCTGTCACCCGCATGGTGAAGATTTTTTCCTTACATTCAGATGGAACTACCGATGCTTCAGCTTGCACCCATTGCCCCTTGTCCTTTCACTGGCCATCACTGAGAAGAGCCTGGCTCCATCCTCCTGACACACAGTTCCACGTCCTCCCTATGTTGGGGATTCCAGAACTGGACACAATACTTCTGGTGGGGTCTCATGACAGCAAAGTAGAGGGAGAGAATCCCCTCCCTCGACCTGCTGGCCACACTCCTTTTGATGCAGCCCAGGATACATTTGGCCTTCTGGGCTGCGAGCGCACACTGTTGGCTCATCCACCAGCACCCCCAAGTCCTCCTTTGCTGGCCTTCTCTCTATCTCTTCATCTCCCAGCCTGTACTGGTGACAAGGATTGCCCTGACCCAGGTGCAGGACCTTGCATTTGGCCTTGTTGAACTTCATGATGTTCACATGAGCCCACTTCTCCAACCTGTCCAGGTCTCTTTTACATCTGATCCTTCTGAAGTGTCAACTGCACCACTCAGCTTGGTGTCATCTTTGGACTTGCTGAGGGTGCACTCAACCTCACTGTCAATGTCATTGATTAATATATTAAATAACACCTGTCCCAGTACAGACCCCTGAGGGACACCACTTGTCACAGATCTCCATCTCGACATTGAGCCATTCACAGAATCAGAGAATGTTAGGAGTTGGAAGGAACCTTGAAAGATCATCTAGTCCAACCCCCAACCACTGACCACTACTCTCTGGATGCAAACGTTCAGATAATTCCTTATACACCAAACAGTCCACTCATCAAATCCATATCTCTGTTTTTCCTTGTCTTCAACTTAGACACTGTCAACAGGATGGAGGGAAACTAAATGAAACTTCAGTTTCCAGTTCAGTCATGGGATTGTGATAGAAGTAAACATAACCTAGTGATAGAGGAGTGACACAGATGCTTATGCAGACAAACATAATCTTGCAGCTTGATAATATATCTAAAGTATGTGTAATATTTTCACCAGACACACAAAATTCAGGCCTGGATCCAATATGGTGCTATGAGCAGGAGTACCAGCTCAGGGAAGTTGAGCTTGTCCTCACAGGCTTCATGTCCTCCTTCAGTCAAGCTCACTGGTCAAGCTCACTACATGTCAATATTTAGAGTAAACTGTTTTCTATAACAGACCTCAATAGGACTGATCACCGTTTTCTGAGAACTGGATTTTCATTGGAAAATGAAGATGTATCTGAAACAGCATTTGTTGCAAGGATTTACAATTTTATGGCATACTTTTAAACCTTTCTCCATCATACTTACCTATCTGACACAGCTTCAAAAATTTCCTCATTTGTGCAAGGTAGAATGTTTTAACTAGAAAAAAAAAGGTCTCAAGATTATGAAATAATTTGACTATTAAATAGCTCTCAACAACTTCCCTTGCATAGGAGACATCAAGTTGTACTGCCTCGCAAACTGACTCTCTGATTAAACCTCATCATCAGTCAGCTCTTACCTACGTTTCAACTCAAGTCATTCCTGCTTTATAAAAGCAGCAACAACAACAAAAGTCAACAGTCTTAAAAGTTCAGCCTGTTGAAAAGTGAGAACGATTCTAAATCTCAGATTTTTATGAAATGTACAAACTCTTTTTGTATTATTTTCCCTGCAACCAATGGAAACATTGGTTGAAGGGAAAATAATACTTCTAGCCAGAAATATACCAGAATAATACCAGGTACTGTTATTTCAAGAGTGCTGGCACCCCCAGCATAAGCATCTACACATATTGTAGGGATTTTTCAAGCTGTTGAAGATCTGCAAAATACCTGAATTTCTTTCTATTCAGAGAAATCAGTGGGACACTAGATAATGTTGCAGAGCCAGAGTGGTGATCTAAATATTGCCACTGGTCCAGCAGCGATTGCATCTGAGTGAATGCACTCAGCACGTTCAGGATGGGCAGATTCCAGCTGCAATGTTTTCCTCATGTCACAGCTATATGCGTTTGGTCCACAGTCAGAAGAAATATCCCCTAACTTTGGGTACACCCTTTGCTTGTTTGTCTAAGAACCGAGGACATTAAACAACAGTGAGGTAGTGACATCTGGAGGACAACCACGGATGGAACCTCACTCAAGGTGTCAGTGACACACCAGCACGTGGTATAGGGGTCCCTTAGGTCCACTTTCATCGCATAAGTGAGAATGGAAATCATGGAAGAACCTACACTTAGTTTTTTGGCACAGGGTTAGGAACAGTGGAAGCACCCTGAAGGACTTTGCCCTCCTAGGCTCATCAGATTCTTCTCCCTTCTCTCTGTGACTGTAATTCCCGGGCAATGTCAGGATTAGGGCATCCCCAAGGCTCTCAAAACCTGTGATGCCCACATGTGGGATGGTCTAATCCCAGGAGTTGTCTAGTTTCCCCTTTGTCCCTGCTCTACAAGATGCCTGTGCATGGTTCCAGCCAACCTATGGACAGAAAGGGGATTAAGGTCCTTGTGCTTTCAGCATTTGGCATGGGTGGAGGAACAGTTTCATGGGTGAACAGATGAACATGGATGAACAGATTCATGGGTGGAGGGATTGCATGTGGCAATCCCTCCACCCATGAATCCATGGAAAGTACCTTTTTGAGACCTTCCATCTATCAGATATCGTTAGGTGATCTTCCTTGCTGGTTAAATAGCTACGAGCTGAAGATGTTAGTCCAGTCCTATGTCCAGATACCACCATTCATCTATTGTCAAAAACATCAGAAATGCCTGAGTTTTCTGGGGGTGGGAGCTCAAGGCTGCCTTGTTAGGTGACTCCCACACTTGTGTTGTTTTTACAGACTTTTGGGTCAATGCCTTTCTCTGCGTGCAGGATGCAGAACCAGGGGACTTTGTTTCATTCTAAATGGCTGACTGTGGCACAGGAGCAGAATCCTGGACCAGCCCTCCCTCTGTCCATCTCACCAAGAAATGCATGCGGAACCAGGAGGCGAGTAATCAGAGAGTAAGCAGAGAGTTTAAGATCCTGATGACTAGTCCTGGCATCTTGGTTTTGGATCCCCACTGTGGGGTGTTTCAACAGAATCAACACAAAGGTACTGACATTGTGAAGCAAGCCCAGTGGGAACCACCAAGGTAGTGAGGGACTTGGGTACTTGAGATGCAGAAGAGGTGGAAAGAATTGGGTTTATTCAACCTGAGGAACAATATGCAAAAGGAAGTTATACCAACCTTCAACCACCTAACAGCAAGGTGAGGAGTAGATGGACTCCTCTCAGAGTGCACAGCAACAAGATGGAAGGCAAAAACCACTAATAGCAACACGTTGCCATTGGGTGCTGGACTACAAGGGCCAGTGCTGCAATGGATAATGTGCTCTGCTCTAGATAAAGAGACTGCAGGCTGGGATGTTTTTAGAAGTCTTCATCTGGAGTCTTTTCCTTTTTGAAGAGGGATTGGAACCAGAAGTGGTAGCCAGATGTAGAGCCACAGCTGGGATGTCCATAAATCCTATCTCCTTTGTGGACACAGGATGAGGCTGAAGATATCCAGATACTTCCCAACACTGAGCCAGCAAAGTAAGACCACTCTGCCATAGCTCATTTACAGCCCTTCACCAGGGCTGTGGGGTGTAGAACCAGAGAGCAAAAACAACTGTCCCAATTTCACAGTGCTTCACCATGCAGGTGGGACTTGCTGACCCCGGTGTGATTTGAACACACAGCCTTCTGATCTGGAGTCAGACGCGCTACCATTGCGCCACGAGGTCAGGGCTGGAAAATGGTTTGCCCAAATTTCATCCTGGACTACATGGATGTTCTTTGAGTGATGGGGACCATTCAGTACTGTGACAAAGGAGTGGTAGCATCTTCACCAGTTCTCTTGCTAAGACCACAAGATGTCTCTAAATAAGATACCTCAGAGGAAGAAGGTAAAACCATGACCTTTGCCAAGAGGATCCCTGCAGGTCCTCTCCTAGGAGTAATAGGTTCCTGAACATGTCTCTTCAGAGGGCTGGAGGAATGGTGGCCCACCATCTCCCTGGGGAGAGAGGCCCCTGTCGTCTAACAGAGCACAGCTCCCACCTCAAGACCTGTGGCAGGAGGTACCCTCATGGTTTTTGCACAGCTTGGGTGGGTTCACCTTCTCCTAAACTGGAGGATGGAGTCCAGCTGCTCCCACATGTCCTAGATCCATGTTATTCATCTTCAACTTCTGCCCCATCCCTCCCTGGACTTTTACCCCTGAAGCAGAGAACTGCGTTGCTGGCACAACTTGGATTGACGTTCTTCAAGGGGTGTCCCTCTCCTCTCCACCTCACATGGCACTTTGTGTTCCCCAGCCTCCCCTGGTGTGATCCCCGTGGAAAGGACATCCCGACTTCCCAGGCTGGGGTCCGTGTCAAGCAGCTGCACCCCATCACCCTGACCTCGTGGCGCAAGGGCAGCGCATCTGACTCCAGATCAGAAGGCTGTGTGTTCAAGTCACACCGGGGTCAGCACTGGGGCACCACTCAACACCTTCTGTATTGCCCCTGCTTTTCTGGGGGGCTGCTCTGTATGAGGGGGAAGGGTTCTGCAGGGCATTGACCAACACCTGGTGACGGGGGAGGGGGTGGGGAGCAGCTGAGCACTCTGCTTTCAGACAGAGTGGATGGAGGTTGCAAATCATGAGCACAGTGGAGGCCAGGGTGTGGTGGGTCTTATGAGCCACCTTATGAGGCCAAGGTGTCTTGTGGTGACCTGTAGCAGGTGGACCCATCAACAAACCTGAAGGACATGAGGTGTCCCTCATACAAGTACAAGGAGCTCCCGTAGCATCCCGGGGGATGGGACAGTAGCATGGGGTGGTAGAGCCAGTCCAGGGGGGTCTGGAGGGCGCAGGGAAACTTTTTTCTCAGTGCGGCCTTACGGAAATAGATGCAAGCTTCTGGTGAACAACACCAGGAGGGTTTGCACCAAGATTGAGAAGGACGATCAGGGACCTCCAATCTGCTCAGACTCACCTAAGAGCCCGGGAGAAGGCATAGGAAGGAAGAAATACTCCAGAAAGCCATGTCCAAAAGCCAGACATGGATGTGGCAACAACTGCAACAAGTGACCATGGTTTCACCCAGACCTGACCACTCTTGGCCAACACGAGAGGTTCCTTTGAAGAGACGGCTTCCTCGGGGGTCAAGAGGAGGCCCTGTCCCCGGACCGCAGGTGGATCTCTGAGGACAGGCTCTCCCAGGCGTGTCACTGAGGCAGCACACGGAGACAGAGCCCCTCAGCTGACCCACGGGGCAGCAGCTGGCAGAGTGGCTGGGCTGGGGGCCGAGGGGCGGCGGGCAGCAGCCGCCAGCCCTTTGCTGTCTCTCTTCGCTGCTTGATGGGGCTCTGGGTGGTGTTTGGTGTCCGTGTGATGGGCACCGAGGAGGCTCTGTGGGACAAGGGGCACGGGCAGCCGGCCAAGGGCACGGGGCTGCTGAGGGGCCGGGGCCAGTGGCGCAATGGACAACGCGCCTGACTACGGATCAGGAGACTGCAGGTTCGACTCCTGCCTGGCTCGACACTTTTAAAAGCCTGCGGACCTTCCTCCTGCTCCCTCTGTGTGACCCACCCTTCTGATGGCCCTTTTCCTTCCTTGGAGCCTTTTATAGGGCAAAAGTGCTGGGCTGTCCTCTTGCCCTGAAGAATGAAGACTTATTCCAGACTTTTCAGTGGAGCTGGGCACTACAAAATGGGCAGAGCTTAGGTCCTCATCACAGCCCAATACCCTACAGGGTATCCCACAGAATGAAGATGTCTCCTGATGTCTCTGCTCACTGCAGGAGGATTGGACTAGATGATCTTTAAAGGTCCCTTCCAACCCTATGATTCTATGATTGTATGAATGTATCCTTTGTAGGCTGGACAGGATGTCCTGTCAGACCATGTCTTCTGGTCTCCAATCACCTTTGATGCCCATATCAGTCTTTGTGCAGTTTGTCGATGACATGAAAAGTTCTGCATGTAACATCCATGAGCTGCATGGAAAGCACAGGCAGGCCACCTCTCTGCAGCAGTGTCCCAAACCTTGCACAGCATGATTCAGACACGAAACTTGGTGATCCCATTGCAGACACTCTTCCCTTGTGCCACAAGGCTAGGGTGGAGGGGTGCAGCACCCAGGCATCTCAGATCTCTCACTTTTAAAACTTTGCAACTTTGAGCAATTAGGGCTGTTCAGGAGACTACAGGGTACATCAGACAGGAACAGGCAAAAATATGTCTGCCAGCAGGCTTTAAAAATCTTCTGGAGAAAAGCTGAGAGCTGTGGAAAAGTACCAAAGATGACAGAGCTAGACTTGCTTCATGTTGTCAGTGTCTTGTTTGTGGTTAGGTTAGTCTTGGACACAGTGCCCAAACACTGGTCTCAAGTGTTATATGGAGAGCAATAATCCTTCCTTTTGAGCTAGTAGCTTGTCTTGGTAGGACAGCCCAGCACTTTGCCAGCTCCTGTTGGAGATGTTCTCCAAGACCCTCTACTCTCTGTTCTGCACAGCTGTTTTCCTGGCAGTTGCCCCCAGTCTGTAGTGCTGTGTGGGGTTACACCTTCCCAGATGCAGGATGTTGTATTTGCCTTTGCTGAACTTCGTTCACCATGGCCAGGTCACTCTGAATGATGGCCACCCTTTCCCATGTCACTGCTCCCTCCCCACTGGTGTATCCATGAACTCACACAGAATTCATCCTATCCCATTACTAGGTATGTCAGTGAAGATGTTTTATATTATCAGTGGCAGCACTGACTCCTGAGGAGATTTAGGAGCAATTAACCACCATTTGCACTTCCATCCCTTGACCACAGCCCTTCAAACCCAATGTCTTGGACCATTTTCCACCCACCCCTTACCCACAGTTACCAGTGAGGCTTCAGGTAGTTTTCATTGAGCGGTGTTCCGGAGGACAGAGAGGAGAATCTGCACGGGGCTTATTAGGAAAGCTCACATGCCGAGACCTCAGGAGCAGTTGTGCTCCCCATCAATGTAGGAAGTCAAGTCATCAGACCACAACAAAAAGGACTTGAGGTGTGGTGGGTCTGGAAGCAGGTGGCATGCTTGCAGATTTGATGCAGCCTGTGGCAAAATGGTGTTCTTGTGATGCTGATACCAGAGAAACGGTCAAAAAGCCTCATGAAGACAGCTGTCCCTTGTCACCTTCACAGCAACCAGGCAATTTCAGGGCAAGCCATGCAGGAGTTGAAGCCATGCAGGAGTCTCCTGATCCACAGTCGGGAGCATTGTGTACTGCATCACTGACCCGAGTCCCTGGTTCCATCTGGTGCCCCCATGGTGGGGGATAGGGCAACAAAAGAACACAGAAGCAGAAATTTACCATTGAATCATAGACTGATTCAGATGGGAAATAACGTCTGGAAGTTTCTAGTTCAAATTTCTGCTGTGGAGGTCCACAGCCTCTGGGACCCTATCAGCGACTTAATCCTTGAAGTGAATTTTTTTTTTTGCCGGTATGTTGAGGTAAAACCTACCCTAATGCAAGGGAATTTTTGTTGTGAAGGAATCCCAGGGAGAAGGAGGAAACACCGGACATAAGCAAGCGACAAATGAGATGGTCTCCAGAGGCAATCAGTATGGCCAGGCTTTGGACAGGAAAATGCTGAGCCAGGCAGGAGTCGAACCTGCAGTCTCCTGATCCGTAGTCAGGCGCGTTGTCCATTGCGCCACTGGCACTCGTTCTCCGGGAGCTCCAGGGGCTTCTGATCGCCGGGTGGACCTTGTGAGGGGAGCAGAGCACAAAAGTCTTTCATATTAGATTGTTCTGTTACAGCAAACATTGAATGTCTCTAAGGATGGGAACTCCAAAACCTCTCTGGGATCCACGTGTGACCCCTGACATGTGAATTATCATTTCCTCTCACTAACAGAGATTTTCCCTACTGCAATCCAGAGGATTACAGGAAACCCTGGCAGGGTTCAAGGCCAGATTGGATGGGGCTTTGAGCACCCTGGGCTAATGGAGGGTGCCCCTGCCCATGAAAAGAGGCTTGGAGCTACATAACCTTTCAGGACCCTCCAACCCAAGGCATCCTGTGAGTCTATGATTCTAGGAGTAGAGGAGAGTGATGAGACAAGGCACCCATCTCCACCATAAGGTCAGCACGGGGTGGACGAGGGCCAGCGGGAGGAAGGGTGGGTCACACAGAGGGA
>VXBZ01012888.1:31860-64151 GCA_013399135.1 Heliornis fulica | reverse complement strand
TTTAGGTTGGATATTAGAAAGATTTTCTTCCCTGTGATGTTGGTGAGGCCCTGGCATAGGTTTCCCAGAGAAGCTGTGGCTGTCCCCTCCCTGGAGGTGTTCAAGGCCTTGTTGGATGGAGCCTTGAGTAGCCTGGTCTAGTGGGAGGTATTCCTGCCCATGGCAGGGGGGTTGGAACTTGATTATCTTTAAGGTTCCTTCCAGCCCAAACCATACTGTGATTTTATGATTCTATTACTAAAACTTACCAGAAATCTTGACAGTAGCATGAAGACTTAAAAATATATTCTTAAAAGAGAAAAGAACTGGCTCTCTGACAGATGTTCACTTTTGTCCAAGGGGACTGAAAGAGCATTATATAGATGTTCAGAATGTAGTAAGAGATGGGCATTCTAAAAAGCTCTGTAGTTTTCATTTCCTATTGAGGAAAACTAGCCTGTTCTGTACATGTATGCTGAAGTATATATTTGGATTAGTTTTCTACTAATATCTCCCTGAAACAATGTAAACACAAAATATTTTGGGATAAAAACAATCAAACCAAACTGCCCAAGAAAACCATTTCTGGACAAGATGTCTCTTTTTTTTTGTTTGTTTGTTTGTTTGTTTGTTTGTGGGTTTTTTGTTTTGGTTTGGTTTGGTTTTTTTGTTGTTTTGGTTTTTTTTTTGGTTTTTTTTGTTTTGTTTTGTTTTGTTTTGTTTTGTTTTGTTTTGTTTTGTTTTGTTTTTTAGCATGTTTTCTGTATCTAACTTGGAACTGTCTCAGTATGAAGTCTGCATCTCCTGTATCCTAGTCTTGGATACAGACTGGTGGTATCTGTGTAGTCTTCACATACGAACTTTAGTAGTCAAATGAAACCATATCCAGTAAAGATTCAATTATTGCAATTTTCACCACAGTTGATAAAGAGTAAAAAGATTGCTAGGATATGCTCTTTTAATTAATTTTAGAAATACTTGTGCCTTATATCTGCACTCTTGATGCTTCAGTTGCATGGTAGCACAGATCTGTTCTAAGTAGGTAACTGTATTACCTAAACAATTTTATTGGTATGATATTTATTCTTAATATCAATCAAAAACATCCTAAAAAAACCCAAAACTACAAAATAATCTTGACTACTGTATTTTTTAGTTTCATTAGTTTAAATTCTTGTTATTAAACTCTTTCATATAAAAGAATTAATTCAATGCTGTGTCAACAATGCACATCTACTATTTTAATGAACTAAGTATTTTCAAATGACAGCGTGCTATTAAACTGACAGTATACAGCCTTTATTATAATGTTTCAGTGAAGTAAAAATAAATTCAATAGAAAATATATCTAGAAGCTTTAATGAACACATAAAATTATAAAAAGACAGTTTTGGTTATGCTGATCAATAAAGGGTGTTTTCACACAGTTTTACATACCTTACTAAAATGCTATAAACACATTTCTGTTGTTTCAAAAACCTGAACTGCACCATTTAATCTAAATCAGTGAATTTTGTCTGAAAGAAGAAAGCCATTACTGTATTAGCAGTTTTCACTGAAGTCAATGGCTATCTAATGTTTGGATTAAAAGTTTCTGATTTTAATATCTTCTCTCATCATGTGTTTTTCTTAATATAAAGTACCTCATTTTAAATAGTAAATTGACCTGGGCTCAAATAAAAGTCCTGATAGCTTCAAATAAATTCCTTATCATCCATCTCACAACATGACTTCATAATTACCCTGTAGCATTCTATAGCTTCTAAATTACAATATCAATATAAGAAGAAAATTCACATTTCTCCTATAGTTATAACTTTGACCTTTGAGCTGTGCCTATATGCATAGCAGTAGGCTTTTGGATGACTTTCCTGGGTGGCCAAGGAACAGCACAGAAATTCTCTATGCAGATAAGGTAATGCACTGATTTTCAACATGGTGAATGAAAGTTGTAAGCATCTTTACAGCCAAATATTTACAACAAGGTGTTTCACGCACGATTACATAATCTCCAGGTGAAAATTTCTGTCAGTTCTAGAGATAGTAAACAAAAATATCAAGAAAGTTGGGTGAGATTTTATTCAAACATTTTAAAAATGAAATTTGAAAGTGATATTTATCTGAAATTAATTTACATTTGTAAACTTCTGGTTGAGGAAATATTCTGAGTAGCAATGTGGGAACTCCTATTTGTATCCCTGAGGACTCTTACTCAGAGAGCTAATGTATTTTGGATAGACTTAAAAAAGCACATTCTTCAAAAACTTGTTAGTTCTGTTTATGGCATCAGTTGAAAATTGGTTGACAAGGTGCAACCAGGTGGAAAATTTGGTTTCCACATTTATAAATTGCTCTGGGCAAAACCATTTTTGAATTTGTGTAGCTTTCCTTTACATGAAAGATCTGTCTCCTTTACTTACATATCATGTCACTCATTGAAGAAAAGCTCATAGACTTGAAACTTACATTTAGAAAAAGGTAAACTTCATATTTATGTAAACATCAAAACATTTTGTTGTGGTTTAACCTAGCAGGCAGCTAAAAAAGCCCCATAGCCATTCACTGATTATTCCCTGCCCCAGTGGGATGGGGGAAAGAATTGGCGAAAAAAAGGGTAAAACCTGAGGATTGAGATAAAGAAAGCCTAATAGGACAGAAAATGGAGATAGTAATTATGCAAAACAAGTGATGCACAGCATAATTTTGCAGATGGGGACAGGGGAGGGAATCCAAATCACTGTAAATAGTGGATTTCATGTAAAACCAGAAGTTGAAAATGTGTTTGTTACTAAGAAAAATATGAGTTCTTCAGGTAGTCTCTATTTCCTCCTTCCAAGTATTGTTCTAGAAGATGAAAGAAAAAAATATTTTTGTTGTTTAACAACAGTGTTACATAAGTATGATAGAAAGGGGATTACTGTGTTAAATTATATAATTTTGTTGCATGACAACAAGTAACACCGCTGAGTACCTTTAAACTATCAAGGTGTATATATTTATAAGGAACTATATATAGGCTGCAATATTTTCATGGATTGTGTCAACTCTGTTACAGCAAAGCTTGTGCTTTTGACATTTAAAAAATTAACATTTGCACATTTTCAAAAGAAAAGCTTTCATAGCTGAGTTTTCTGTTTGGTAAGTCTAGTGCAGTGTGTTAAGGGAATTCTAACTTGCCGCTTTGGGATCATGATTCTAACACTTTCAAAGATGCAAACAGTAGCTAAATGCTTTACTCTGTGTGACTCTCCTGGATGCTGTTCTGATTGCAAATATAGATGTGTATGACTGCAGTAATTAGGACATCTGATTATTCTGTGCAGTTTGGAAAGTCTCACCATGCAGCCTCATAAAGCAATTACACTTATGCAATTGCTGTATTCTTTCATGCTGCATAAAGGAGGCCAAACTGTGGCTCTTGAGCCACATCCAGATTCCAAGATTTTTTAATTGCATCCTTTTGCCTGGCACAGGGACTTCTGCACCATAAAATCTCCTTCTGTGGGAGGAAGGGAAGCAGCAGTGGCTACCACTGTTAGTGCTACAGGATCTGTAGATGTGACCCACCCAAGCCACACAATGTGAGAGCATTCATGTTCTTCCAGGGCTATTGTCCAGCCAAATCTAGAAATCTCTCTAAGACCTCTTCACACCTTCAGGTTTCTGACTCACATCACAGAATCACGGATGATACATTTTTGTGCATTTCAGATACAATAAAGGTTTTAAAATTTGACTCAAGGGGAAAAAAAAACCAAAACCCAACAGTTCACATGTTCACTCACCAATGGAAAGTCTGATGTGCACTGATGAAAAATAAAAACATAAACAGTTATATCAATATATACCATTTTCTCAGTCATTTTCCGCAAGCCAGCTCTTTGTCAGTCTGGTTTGTGGAAATACTTTAAAGAACAGAGACATCAAAATCTAGATCAATTTAAGAAACTGATTACATTAGAAAAAAAAAAAATCTTTATTTTGCATAAGAACAAGATGGACACCACCATGTGCAATTTTGGGACATAGCCTGTACCAAGTTAAGCTTGTGTCTTGAGTTTTATTTCCTATTCATTAAACACCACTATGGAAATCTATAAAGAAAGCAAACTACAAAATCACATATATATTGTACACACACATACATATATAAGTAAAAATATTATTTTGTATCTTGATATATATATACACACACATTTAAATCTACTAAACCTTCTTGTATAAAAAGAACATGGCTTATTTTTCTAAAAAATAACCCAAAATCTAATCTAAACCCCAAGACAAAACTTATTTCATAGTAAGAAATATTTACTTTTGAAAGAACAGGACTTTATTATCAATAATTTGCCTCCTTCCATATGGGCATTTATGTTCAGATCTTATGACTAAGCAAAAATGGATGCAGACATACTGCAGACTTGTACAAGGGAAAGGCAACACATAAGCATGCCAGCTGTTGGTTATGGATTAATGTAAATCAAAGCTGTTAAGAAGTCAAGACAGATGCACCTGCTGCTAACACTGCCCAGAAGCAGAAGAACAGCTATGTGAAAAATCGCACAGTACTAGGGAAAACAAATCACAAAAAGAAACTCAAATCATAAACAAGTGTTGGGGGATGGCTAGCAGCACAAGGCCACGATGCTGCAGAGTATCTCTGGCCTGAAGCGAAGTGCTGAGTGAGCGGAACAGCCTGTATGTTATCAGGTCAGTGTGACCTTGTGGCTGAACACTAGATGAAAACAGGAGGCTGAACACCTGGGCTTGGACCCTCGGATAGGTTGTAACCAAGCCATAACAGAAGATACTAACCTACGTAATGCCTAACCAATCACTACTTGCAAAACCAAGATATTATCCAATCCTGTATGATTACGCTTAAGAACAAACCTATATAAATGAACTACTAACTAGCAATAAATCGGAACAGACACGATAACTCTATGAGTAAATGTCTCTGATTCTGGCTCACCGCGACAAACAAGAAACCAAATCAAGCTAAATTTCCTAGATCTCTTAAAAGTGTGCACTGACTTCCAGATGTGATTTATAGATCTGGAAAAGAATGTAGACTGTGGGAATGAACCTACAACTAAATGTAAAGGTAAAGAAATATCAGATACAAGTAAAAAAAAAAATTAAATATTTAAGACACAATTATGTGAAGTACAACTGGATTAGTGTCATATATTTTAAAATAATTATGATTGATAATGATAAAGAATGTATTTTTCAGGGCTACATTTTTGGAGACCCAGGTGATCTTTCTCATTCCACTATTCAAAAAAAAATCTGAAATGATTTTCAGGCATCCAATGACTTTTTCACCCTTAATTTTGTCATCAAATAGTCCAACTAAAACCAGCTTAACTATGTGTGAGATAACGCTATAGACAGTTTCCTAATTCAGTTTGGCATTTATTAGAAAAGAGTACACGTATATAGGCTCTATAGTAACGCATTCATGTCATTTGAGATGCCCTAGAAATCCTGCCCAGCATTCTGCAGCTACCTCCGAAAGGCACACAATTTCAGGTAACCGATAGTTAAATAAACTAAACTTTTATTATTACCACTGGGATCTAGGACAGGAATTCTCTATATCTATTCTTGTCCACAATAATGTTTAAGAAACCTAAACCATACATCTACATGAAGCTGATATGAGATCTTGAAGACGTACACATTTATGCACTCTCCCTTTCCACAGGACTTTCTATAGGAGCAACTTATGTTGCAACTCATCTTCTGCCTTAAGTCCACTATGTCTAAGCTTCACTGAAAAGTAAAATGGAAGGAAAGGAAAGAGGAAACTTCCATCCTTATCTTGACCCATAAGCCTCTCAATATATATTTTCTCTCCTGTCCAACTGAAAAGGGGAGTGATAGATCAGTTTTGGTGGGAGTATGGCCTCCAGACATGGTTACATCACCACAGCCTCCTACTGTTGCTGCAACAAAGAATATTATTTAGCCTAGAAAAAAGTAATTGTCAAATTTCTTTCAAAGACTGCAGTTTATGCCTGTCACTTATTTGGTCCTTCATACTTCAAAACTAATTATGGACACCAGCAAATTATCTTTCAAAATATAAACTTCTGTTTCTAAGGAGATATTTTGATTAAAGATGTGAGATATCTTCTCTTTCTTAATTGTCGCATATAAAATCTCATTTAATTTCTCTGTTAAGGTAATAGTAAAAAAGGCTACCATGGTTACTGAACCATGATGTTTTTATGGAACCCAAATCTTCCTAATTTAAATTACATATTTTGCTACTTAGATCACAGTTTATAATTCATATGAGTAATTTACCACCTAATGACAGACTTGGGGTGGTGGTGGAGGTGATGCAGGTGAGAGAGAAAAAACATTGACTCAGGGAGACTTTCCCGACTTGTTAAAACCTGCCTATCACATCAAATATTAATTAACATCACTTGTCATTTATAAAGTTGTAGATAGGGAATGGCAGTAGTACTACTTGCCAATTTTTTTTTTTTTTTCAGCAGAAGAACTCATATGCTGTACACATTAAAAAACCTCATGTTTACTATGGGTTGTTTGAAACATATGAACATCTAACATTTTTTAAGGATCTGTTCTTAGAGTGATACAGTAAATGAAAGACAATTATGCATAAAATAGTTTAATGCCAGAAATTAATTTATACATCTTATTTTTCATTAAAATGACAATTATTTTAATGCCTTTATTGCCATGTTTAGAAAGAAGCATTTTATGGCCTCCAGCTCAGAGAAAATGTAAGTGAATCTCTTAGGCTGATAATTTGTATTATACTATTAGCAGATTGTTGTTAGCTGTCTGTTCCAAACCTCTTCAATGGGTTTAAATGGGGGATTAAATGGGGAATTGCGAGTGGTTTTGAGATGAGAAAATCACATTTCTATCTGTTGATATCTCAGTACAAGAGATGGCCCTCAGGAGCCTGGCGAACAGGACAGGCGAACAGGATGTGACATGGCATTTTGGCAGCAGTCTCTCGCACACCTCAGGAAGTACGTTCAGTCCATGAGACAGAGCCCAGCCGTGGTTTCCACGCGGCGGCAGGCAGCATCCTCTGCAGCTGCAACGTGTCAGCATCAATCCGAGCTCCCAGCCAGACATGCAGCCGTCCAGGCCTCTGGCTGCAGGGAGTGCCACCAGCTTGCACTGGAAATGGAGAGTAGCGGGGACAACAGCTGTGTGAGGTGGGAGCAGGTGGACTTTCTGCTCAGCCTGGTGGTAGAAATGAGAGGAGGTGAACAAACTGAGGAGCATCAGGGAGTCAGAATCGATCCTCTGTTGGCATGAAACTAAAAACTTAAAGGGGAACAATGGGAGGAAGCCTGTCCACAAACGGGGCAAGAAGAAAGCCTCCTCATTGCCCATGGCTCCTCCCCAAGTGCCTCTAAACAATATGTATGAGGCCCTCACTGTGGAGGACCAGGTAGGGAGCATTACGGAGGTGGAGGAAGGGCAGTGGAGTCAGTCTCTGCCCTCCCTGCAAAAGAAACAGGAGCACCTGCTAGGCAGTAGCCAGGATCAGGGAGACCTGTGTCCTGTCACAGGCAGGTGGAAGGCAGAAGCCTGATGAAGGGGGCAAGTGGACACAGGTTCATGGCAAGGGGAGAAGGTGAGCGCCTGCCTCACCTCCCCAGGTTCCACTGAGAAACAGTTATGAGACCCTACTGAAAGGTGGCCAGCCTGATAATGAAGTGGCTGGAAGGAAAACTGTACCAGAGCTCTCACTGCAGTCAGATAGCTCTCCTGGACACATAACAACCTGGCTTAAGGGGAAGAAAAGAGTCACCTTAGTTGGAGACTCACTTCTTAAAGGAACAAAGGGACCAATTTGCCGAGTTGACCCTCATCACAGGGAGGTCTGCAGTCTTCCTGGAATATGTGGGAAGGGCTTATTATCCAGGGGTAGTAGGG
The DNA here is from genome assembly GCA_013399135.1 of Heliornis fulica. NCBI lineage: Eukaryota > Metazoa > Chordata > Aves > Gruiformes > Heliornithidae > Heliornis > Heliornis fulica. The sequence goes on along the minus strand of VXBZ01012888.1, from coordinate 56,234 downwards.
TTAAGGATCATAAGATCCTTAACTGAGTTAAGGATCCTTAACTGAGTTAAGGATCTTATGTGGTAGGAAGAGAACTTCGAGTAGGACTGCAACCTTGGACTTTGGCAGGGCTGACTTTGGCCTCTTCAAGAAATTATTAGGGGAAATCCCATGGGACAAGGTACTGGGAGGAAAAGGGGCCCAAGATAGTTGGTCCATATTCAAGGACTGCTTCTTACGAGATCAGAGCATCTGAAAGGGAAGCAGGATACCTGTGTGGATAAACGGGAAACTGTTGGGGAAACTTAAGTGGAAGAAGAGAGTCTACAGGTTATAGAAAGAGGCAATGGCCACTTGGGAGGAATACAAGAATGTTGTCAAAGAATGTAGGGTGGCAACTAGGAAAGCTGAGGCCTCCTTGGAATTGGACCTTGCAAGGGAGGTCAAGGACAACAGGAAGGGTTTCTTCAAATACATAATAAAGAAAACTAACACTAGAGCCAATGTTTGCCAGTTGATGAATGAGGTGGGTGCCCTGGTGACTGAGGGCAATAAGATGGCAGAGATGCTGAGTGTCTTCTTTGTCTCTGTCTGTACTGCTGGAGACTGTTTGCAGGAGCCCCAGATGGCTGAAGTCCTGGAGGAAGTCAGGATAAATGAGGAGTCTGTCTCAGTTGATGAGGACTGGATCGGGGACCAGTTAAGCCGTCTGGACATCCATAAATCCATGGGTACTGATTGGATGCACCTGAGGGTGTTGAGGGAGCTGGCGGGAGTCATTGCTAGGCCATTGTCCATCATCTTTGGAAAATCCTGGGAAATGGGAGAGGTGCCTGAGGACTGGAGGAAGGCAAATGTCACTCCAGTCTTCAAAAAGGGCAAGAAGGAGGACCTGGGTAACTACAGGCCAGTCAGCTTCATTTCCATCCCGGGAAAGGTGATGGAACGACTTATCCTTGGTATTGTCTCAAGGCACCTAAAGGATAAGAGGGTTGTTACTTCTCCTACTAATGTAGGAGACTATGTAGTCAGGCTGTCTTTGAAAAGGTGTTTGGTATTCATACAGAAAAGAAAATATGTAGAGGCATGCTACTGAAAATGCAGGGGTTTATTTTTTTTTTTTTTCTATTTCTCTTCTAGTATTGCAAATATGGATGCAAATTTCACATTTGACCTTTAAGCCATGGAAAAAATCTAAAGAGATCCAAACATAAAATTTAACTATCTAACTGTGTAGATAGGCTTCTACTTATTCCAGGGGGAGCAAGTAATGGTTTCTATACAAATTGACTTGAAAGTTGCAAAGTTGAATACAAAGGAAAATACAAGTATTTTTTTTCCTTTCAGTCTTTCACTACTATACTGCCTGTAAAAATATGCTAAAAAAGATAAGGAAGCTCTATGTCTTTCAATGTCCTCAATTTCATTGCAGATTTAATGTGATTATATGTAAGCTAACATGAAATTTGCTTTTAAAATTATAACACATGTAAACATTATAACTTTTTCCCTTTAGCAGGCAAAGTTTTCATCTGGTCAGTTCTATTCTTAGTTCAATACTATTCCTAGGGAAATCATTTGGAGCTACTTGAATCTCCCTGCTTCCTTAAATTGTCAATACATTATTATATATTATTTTTCTTTTGAAGAGGTGGGGTAGTGGTGAGGTTTGTTCAACTGGGTTGAACTAGTAATGACGCTGTCCAAGGGTAGCAGAGGCAGTGGTTTACTTGGACTTTACTGTGAAAAATTTCTGGCTATAAAAGAGTTCTTTCTGCATCATGCATCAGGAGAGAGCTACTGGTTGGATACAAAGCGTTTCTGTGGAGGAGTACAGGTAGAGCTACCCTGGTCAGAAATTTCATAGGCTACTTGGAATTTTTAAGAAATGAAAAATCAATCTTACTACTCCTGAAAAAATGGTAGAATTAAAAAACAAACAAAAAAAAAACCAAAACCCCAAACACCAAAACAAAAAAAACACCCTAAAAAGTAGACAATTTTCATGGAGAGGGAATATGTTAATTTCATGTAGTACCTATCTATTTTTTCCCTAGTAAATCTTCTTAGAGTTATTTCTGAAATCTTCATAACTCTTCAGCAAGTCAGAACACTTACTTTCTCTGTAAATTTCTAGTATCCTTTTGTTTGTGCCTATTAACTGTGCAGAAAATCACCAAAGAAGTTCTGTGATGTGGGTCATGCTTTCTACTGTAAATGTTCATTGCTGAATGATTGTTGAGAATCCTCAGACAGTTTTGCATTGAATTTACTGTTCTGGAAATAAAGGTAATAACATTTCATATGGACATTTGCATTTATTGAGCTACCCAAGATAAGCTCTGCAGCTCTTCTTAAAACAGACGTGTGCACATTCATAATTTTATCCCTTTTCATACACACACGGAGGCTTTTATTTTGTTTCTAGAGTGATATCCTTAGACAAGCTGTCTTGTAATTAACCATAAATTTCTCTGCCATATAACGTCATGTGTCATATTATTTTGTGGATTCCTAAATCATTATTATTTCTTGCTTCAGGGCAGAATTTGACCCATGCACTGAAAGAGTTCTTGGTTATAGTACTGCTAGGTGATGGTCTTTAGTGGGCACTAATTTCATGGTATTATAGTATAGTAAAAGCAGGCCGTTATTCCAGGAACTTTGTATTTAGAGCATTGAGCAAAGTCACCATTCAGTCATAGTTTGGACACAGATGTAAAAATGGGACATGAGATCCCCTATCACAGAACTGGGATTAAGGAGGCATTATTGTTTAAGTGTGCAACATGTCAGAAAGAAAAATCAGCGCTCCTCATGAAGCATTTCCTTAGTGAAAAGAGACCATTAATATTGTTCAGTATTAACGTCTTTGAGGCAGTAATGGCTGACTGATGTGGCAGAGCTGCAGGCACAGCACAAGCACTGGCAGAACTTAGGGAAGTGTTGTTTCTGTGACATTGTGGTCCTGAGTAGAAGGAGCACTGGTATTTTCATCCTGGTATAAACTCTGAGGCATCTGAACATTTGCTGAATTCTTAAAGACTGATCGATTCTGTGTAGTAATGGAACAGTGAGAGTGCAGATCGTGAAGTAGCAGGCACAATCCATCCTCTAAGGTTTTCATTATTATTATTACTTTATTTTTATTTAAACAGGAAAAAAAATGATTGAAAGAACTATAATATTTCAACAGAAAAAGACCAACTTCTATATAAAAAAAAAAAAAAGAATTTAGGAAGATAACAAGGAAATTCATAAGCACAAAAAAATCCACCAAAACCAGAGAGATTAACCTTCTCTTCTTTTCAACACATATAAGGAAAAGTAGATGAAAGCTCATTTGTTGAGAGGGGACCATTTCAGTAGTTCCTGTGAGGAATAGAATATAACATCTCACATGCCATTGCTGTGGAAAATATAAATAAGTTTATCTGTGAAATAGGTGGAATGATCGAGTTGAAAAGTGACAAGGTTCTCTCACATATGGAGGGCTGTTTCTGTATTTTTCTAAAAATCTCCTGTGGCATATGATATGATTTTATGAGGGAATGTGAAATGAATTACAAATTATTGTCTTTCTTCCAGCCTATAGGCAAGTCTTTGTTGCATTATATTAGACTTTTTTCTGATACTCTCTGTAAAATTAAATTAACAAGTGAAACAATCCTATAATTCTTGAGTCAAAAGTTATTTGAGTTTTCATTAACTGGAGAAATTGCTTTAAGCTTTCTGAGAAAACAGTCTAACACTAACCAGAGCTAGAGAAAGGCTTGGTAAAGGCTCTTTCCTGAATTTCATGAAAAAACATACGGTGAAAGATGCTGAATTTCTGTAGATTTAATATAAAATTAATGCAAGACTGGATGTAAGTTTTAATTTTAAAGTTTTGAAGAAATACTGGGGAGGGAGTATATTTTAAAAAGAGTTGGTTTGAGTCCTTTCCCAATAAAAATAAGACATGAAATATGTCAGGCTTGCATTTTGAGTTTACCATGATTAAGAAAGGGAATTTTTTCAAAGAGCTTCACCCCTCCAAATTTTTAGAATTTTTAACAAGTTGCAAAGAACTTAAATTAATTGCAGAAAATTCAAGTGATATCTGTAAAACAGGAAAAAAATTAAAAAGGATAAAAAAATGCAAGGAGACAAGTTCAGAGGGGAGAAGTTCTGACTGGACTATGTATTTTGAGATTTGCAGAATCACAGTGTGAACCCCCAACTTTCTAAAAGTATTTTGTGTAGTTTATCCTCTCATCAGCAGTTTGAACCTCTAAATACATCTCTAAGAAAATATAAATGATTTCTAAAAGGACAAAATAGAGCCTAGTGAAGGACTTATATTGGGAAAACACAAAACAAGAATAACTGACCATCTTAGAAAAAGACTTTATATAATGATGTACTGAAATGATATTTCTCATTACAGGATTAATGCCTGGTTAAATCTCAGAAAACCCATATATTTCATTGTAAAGTATTTATTGTTTCCCATAAATACATACACTGCATCCACATTGAAAATAGTTACCTCCTATTCCAGAATGGAAAAGGTAAATTTTTTTCCAAATCGAAGTTATGTGTCTAATATAGAGTAGTCTAAAATTCTCCCCATTTGAAGCTGAAAATGAAATCCAAAGTTTATTTGGGTTTTACACTGTCTAGAGATGTCAGTTGAGGCCCTTGGAGAGTGGCTTCTCTTGCCTCTCAGCCGAGAAGTGGGGGGGTTTGACACACCACAGACAACGTAGTAGAGTATGTGACTGCAAGAGAGTTCAAGACAGTATAACTTACGTTGTTTATAGACTTGGAGCTTGTACAGGTTGTAGTCAGTAACTGTTCTACACTAGGAGTCCAATTTTATTTTATTAACAATTCTATCTGCCACAACCACTCTAGCAAATCTTTGAAGGATAAAACTAGTTTGAATCCTGAGATTTCTATCTGATCAATAAAAAAAAATCCCCATTTCTCCTTGCAACCTTTGTAATGCAATTTCATCAGTGCTTACTAAGTAGAAGGGGTACAAGGGCAGTAAAGCCCTGAGTGCCAAATTAAATTAAAAAAGTGTACACAGAATACATGAGAAATCAGGCACACGTTTTTCTTTACTTGCATTTGTGGAATTAATTACCAGAGGTGTGTGTTTGACTTTTTGTTTGTTTGCTTGTTTGCTTTTCAGTTTCTCTGCTTTTTGTCTTTTTTTTTTTCTTTTTTTTTTTTTTCTTTTTCATATGATGGGGGAACATCTGAATAGACAAAGAAAGGGTGGCACAATAAGTCTTGAGGGAATGTTAAAGATGTTAGTGTTAGACTGAAACAGGGAACATTCCTTCAAGTAAGGGTGGACCATTTCTGACCTTTGTTTTTAAATGAAATGTAATTCAACTTAAAAGTAATATTTCTGTCTGTTTTGGGTTTTGTTTGTTTGTTGTTTTTTTTTCTTATCCATTGCTTGATTGCAGAGAGAAATATTTCATCAATTAGTTGATTCAAGTGATCCAAAATTTTATTTTTCTATTAAACATAGGACTTATGAAAAAGAAAACAAAATAAAAGAAAGAAATGAACCCATACAATGATCTGTGTTGAGGAATGTATTTTTCCTATATGGATACCCAAAGGATAAATGTAAATTTTGTCTTTACTATATATATATTTACAGTGTATATCTTTGTGATGAATAAGAATTATAATGTGGAAAATGAGATACATCAAACTCATAAATATAATTATCCAAATATAGAAGGAAACTTGGATACACTTTTACTGAAAGAACTTTAATTAAGGTGAAATTACTACAATAATAAGCTCTGAGGTACAAAATATTTTTCTTCCCTTCTGTATATTATTTTGCTTTACATGTGTTATAGGCTGGTTCAAATTGTGAAATGAATCATCCACACCTGTGAAACAAAAAATAGATCTTAATAAAGAAGTATGTGATGTGCTGCCCCAATATGAGTCACGGGTGAATGCATATTAAACATTATGCTGATAAGATTCCGGTGGTGGTTTTAACTTCTTTTTTTTTCTTTTTTTCTTTTTTCTTTTTTTTTTAAATCCAGAAAAAAATCTCAAAAAAAACCCCAAATAGGAATTAAAATTGAATACAAAGTTATTGTATAGAACACTTCCTGATTTTTATCTTGAAAGTGCATTCTTATTTCCAAATAATACAGTGTTATTTTGACTGTCCAGAAAAATTAAAAGATCATAGGGTCATTCTCTAGCACTCAAGTCACCAAACATAAAAATGTCTTTCAGAGTATTACACATCCGCATCTCCCAGCAGAGTAAGATCTTATACAAAATGCTTTTTCAGAAGTGGAAATCTCCCTCCTAGGTACACCTCTGACTGTTCCCAGAGTTTGTTTAGAACCATGCTGACTGACACAAACAAAAAACTGTGTGAGATCATACCTTAAAAGTCTAATAATACACACAATCAAGTTCAAGCTCCAAGGAGTAGAACTTGACTCTATTTAATAGTACAAATGGAGCTATGGAATTTAAAGTAGCCTGTGACTAAAATACTACATACATAATTTATTCACTGAAAAGGTAATATAATGTAATTCATTTCTTGTCAGTATTGAAGTTTTCAAATTCAGAAACCTCATTTTTTTCCCTCCCTGCCTTCCTTCCTGCCTGCCTACCTCCCTTTTCCTCTCTCTCACTCTGGTTCCTTTGCTTTTTTTTTTTTTTTTTTTTTCCTCTCTCTCTCTCTTCCTACCTCTCCTTTAACTGAACCATCAAAATGAGGTAAATATTCTTTTCTGTCTACTGGGACCAGATTTCACCCTGAAATGCCAGGAGTTTGTAAAGCATTTTAATTTTCAGCTTGTCAATCTGTAGAGGCCAAATGCCTAGAGTTAGAAAAAACAGTATTGCTCAAAGTCAGAGGAGTTGAGTGATGACAGGATGTTGGGCAGGAAGCTGGATTCTGCTAAGGATTCTGCCGTATACTTACCATGTGAACTGGAATAGCTGCAGTCTTATTGTGATGCCTGAACATAAGGACCTGAACGTCACATGGATACTTAAGATTACTATTCAGTTATAATTAGGTGTCTGTATTTGCACATCAAATTTTTTTTCACCGCCCCCATGTTTAATGCATGTGAACCTGTGACAGTCGCAAATGAGCAATTTGCGATACTACAGTTTTGGTGTGGGTTTTTTGTTTTGTTTTTTCAACTCAAGAAAAACTTGATGTAGAATATTTATTTACATTTTTTAAAATGATGTCAGAGTTTTGACAATGTAGGACATAAGGAAGCAAAGTATAAGAACAGAAGAATGAGTTATTGCTGCTTAGAAGTTAAACGTTGGATTTCTATAATCAGCTCCAGCCAGCTGGCTTTCTGGAGCATCCTTTCTTTTTGGCTGTCATGTCTGCTTTGTAGCACCTGTTTTATGTTTGCTCTTGTTGCTGCTCTGTTGGTTGACCAAATCGAAAGATAAATGGAGTATTAAGGAATCAAGAGCAGCTGAGCCACTGGCTTCATCAGAGTGCTTGGGGACCATCTTCAGCTTTTGATAAGACTGCCACAGCTTGTGATTGCATCTCATAACTGTTTCTTAGTTACCACTCACAATCCGTCAGAATAGAGGGATTCTGGGAAAGCCAGATAATGACCTTGGCAAGCGTCTAGGAACAGAGCTGAGAAATTATTTACAGCACTTGCCTTCAAGGGATAATTTGGGAAAAGAACTACAAAGGAGGTTTTTGTGGACAACATTGAAATTAGTAATAATATAGACTTTTAAATATTAAAGCCTGCTAAATATAACTGCAGATGAAATAAGGGAGAACAACCTCTGGGACCTATTTTCCACATCAGCTGACAACATACAATTCTTAGTTTAATAACAAAAGACATCTTATTAAATTACATTAGAGTGAGTCTGTTACTTCGTGCAGGTGCTAGGCTGGTAGTGTTACTCAAGCCACACACACTGCTAGGAAAAGCCAGCTAATATTTCAGGACAAATGCCACACATTTATTCCAAGGGCATTTAATTAGATTTAATAGTTTGGAAAAAAATAATAAAAAGCCTTCATAAATCTTGTACTATTCATTCATATATGGACAGATGGACAAACATTCAAGGTTCACCCCTTCAAATCTGTAGCTGGGAATGAAAGGCAGCAAAGAACCATGATGATAGATTGGTTCCTCAGACTGCATGTGAGGAACAGACCAGTGTTTGTGGAACAGATATAAGACTTACAATTTCAGAATATGTTTATCAGTTTATAATAAACTGATGAATCGAGGTATTTTTTAACTAAAGTAATTTTTAGCACGGTAATGAGAAAAAAATAATCACCAATATAATTTAGTGATAACACTACTGATTTAAATGTTCAGCATAAAGCTCTCCAATGTTTTCTTTTATACCAGACTAAATGTCCTCGTCCCTGGTTTGTCAAAAATCTATATGGAAAAACTTAATATTCAAATAAGCCATGTCAGCTTCAATTGTTTTAAAATATTCTGACCTTCTCAAGGGAAAAAAATACCAAGCCAACTATGGTTGAGCTATTGTTTTAGTAGAATTGTTCTGTTTGCTAATACCTGCACCTTGTGTTATATTAATTGATAGAAAAATTGCTACACAGAACACTGAATCTGAAACTAAAAGACAAATAAAAGCTACTATAATATGCACATGCTGTAAAAAATACGTACTGTTCATACTGAAACTTTGTTACAGACTGTGAATGTGCTAGAAGATCATCAAATTCCCATAATGCTCTTTTAAGGGTGGCTGTAAGAATCACCTACTTCTGTCAGGATTAATATCCACTCTACTGACTCTGTTTCAAAACACTTTATGACTTGTGAATGGGGGACCCTGTCTCAAATGAAGGAAAAATTCTCTGAAAGAAACTTACATACCTTTTCCAGCAATGTTTATACTTTAATATCTGTTCAGGCAAACATGCTAACATGTTATAAAGAGTAAGTTACATCTCTCTGCTGAAATCTATCCTTACCAGGATTTTCAAGTGAACGGGCTTGTAACTTAGATTTTTCTTTCTTCATTATCATGAAGAACTTCTGATTTTAACTGGAACAGGTTGTCCAATGAGCACCCGTTCTCTGAGCTTGTCAAAGAATTTATTTATTGTAGTTTTGCCTTTTTTTTTCTTCCCATTCATTTTCCTTATGGACCAGTTGTGATTTGTAATTATTTTCTCATTAGCTGTAATTGCTCAAAGGGTTTCTAATATACAGAAGAGAGACTGAGAATTTATCTTGCACCGAATCATCTCATGTGTGCTGCTGTATATTCACATGCTATAACTATCTTTCTGGCTGTAATTCAGTATCTCACAAACCTCCCTGTCAACAAAGTAGAGGCAGAGTTTGCATAGTTGTAAGTAATGGATCTTGCAGAATAGGATAGGGGAATGTCTGTGTTATCACACCAACTTCTTATTCTCTGTTTTCCGTTTCTCATTTACACTGCACACTTCAGTCTCTTCCCTATCAAAAAATGTTTTCATTAGTATTGCTGCTGGGTTTGACTCCAACATTTATTGAAAGTTATTCCTGCTGTTCTCTGCATACCTTCTGAACTAGGGTCCAGCAGGATACTCAGCTGGTGTGAATACCACAAAGTGCTGCAGTGGTGCTCCATGGCCTTCAAACAGAGCATTGCTACCGAGAATCATCGAAAATCAAAACCAGCTTCCCTGAAAGTCCTTAAGTAAGGCATTTCTTCAGCAGTCAAGTCTATTATTTCTCTCTTTCTGGATACTTTTCTTCTCCCCAGCCTAAAGGGGAAACTCTTAAACTGCTGTGAACTAATACAGCTTAACTGATCTCAGTAAATTTTCCAGAATTAATACTGAATACATGAAAGGACAAAGGCATGACATTCTACATAGGACATAAACAATTTTCAACTAGATAAAAAACCCCACAAAACAACAACAAAGTAAAAAAATAGGACCGTACGGAGCCCCAAGGCTCAATTTAATTGAAAGTACTGTCCATACTACCATAATGATTTAACCTCAGCTGGTAACTCAGTCCTGCACAGACACTTGTTCACTGTCGGAAAGAAGACGCTGGGAGACCGAAGGTAGTGACTACCTTTTATTGTCTCAACTACTTGCAGGAACTTCATGTGATTTTATACTTTTTAGTTACATTACAGCAATTTGAGTGTCAGTACATGATTGGATAACAACTTGTTTTTGCAAGTATTGATTGGTCAGTACTTAGGAGAAAAACATGTTTTAAGTTTACTGATCAGGGGTTCTAGATAGGAGCTAAGAGTATGAGAACCAAACAAGACTGTTTTGAGAGAATTCAGCTAGCTTCTGAAAAACAACATGGGAACGAGAATGTTTTGGGAACCGAACTGAAAACAGGGCCTTCGCATAACTCATGATGCTCTCTTTCTCATGGTATTCTTTCTTCTTTATTCCCTGTTTACCACTTAGGCCTCATCTTGTTCTTCTGTATTTTTCCATCTGTAATTGGCATCAACTGTAACATGTCCAGCTGTTCACATCCTCGGTCACATAACCATTCTTTAACGATGTCCTCCACAGTTCACTCCTCCTCCCAGAGGGGATGGGGAGAAAAATGGAAAAAAAAAAAGCTTGTGAATTCTGATAAAGACAGTTTAATAGGATAGCAAAGGAAAATAATAATAAAAATAATAATACACACCATGCACAAAAGCATTTGGTTGCCACATACCAAAGGAAAATAAAGCAACCTGATGCCTAGTCTGCTTCTGAGCAGTGACTCCATCCAGTGTCTAGCTTCTCTGATTATATATGGTGCATGACATTATACGGTAGGGAAGGTTCCTTTGGCTAGTGTAGGTCAGTGTGGTGGGTTGTGTCATGGTTTTGCCCCAGACGAGAACTGAACACCACACAGACACTCTCTAAATGGCAGAGGACACGGGGAAGAGACGAAAGAGGAAACCAAGAAAGAAAGAAAGACAAACCTCTTGGGCTGAGATAAGGACAGTTTAGTTGGACAGTAGAGAGAGATAATGATAATAGGACTTGATAGTAAAATATATGAAAATGGTGATACGGGATACAATTTCTCACCCAACCGCACACCTGAGGCATACAGCTCAAAGCTGTCCTGGAACCAGATCATCCCAAAAAATAAACATCCTGAAGCTGTGCCCTCTTCCTCCACCAGTCACTCTTTATACTGAGCATAACTTAATTGCATGCAGTTCTGTCTTTGGCGAGTTTGGGTCACCTGCTTTGGCCATCTCCATTCTGGAGAGTGGAGATGGCCAAGGCAGGCCAACTCATCTCCATTCCATCACAGCTTTATGGGCATCCCCTACCTTCTCATTATGAACAACTAAGAACTCCTTGACTGCTTGGCAGCAGCTAAAGACGTCAGTAAGTTGTGAGCACTGCTCTCATCCTAACTCCCAAACATGACATTCACCAGCTGCTAGAAAGAACATTAACTCTACCCTGGCCAAAACCGGGACACCCCTACTGGAGGAGTGATGCCTATCAAAAGCACGCTATGAGTCCACCTCCTCAGCTGGACAGGGGTGAGAAAATAAAATGAAGGACCATAGGTCAATATATAGACTGGGGGAGATCATTCACCTATGCAGTCACAAGAAAAAACAACTCAGCTTAGAAAAAATGTCTAATTCATCAAAACAGAGTAGAAGAATGAGAAATAAATCTGAATCTTAAAACACCTATCCCCCCCAATCCTCTCTTTTGCCAGGGTTCAACTTCATAACAGACTTCTCTATGTCCTCCCCCCCCAGCAGCCCAGGGGGGTAGGCAATGCGGATTGTAGTCATTTCATCACACTTTGTCTTGGCTGGTCCTTCCACCTCAGAGGGAGGACTCCTCACACTCTTCCCCTTCTCCAGCATGGGTTCCCACCGACAGGAGACTGTCCTCCATGACCTTCTCCAAAGTGAAACTTTTCCGTGGGCTTTGGTTATTTATGAACTACTTAAGTGTGTCTCACTTCTATGGGGTACAGACCTTCATTAACAGACTGCTCCAGCGTGGTCCTCACAGAGTCACAAATTCTGCCAGAAAATCTGCTCTGGTATGGGGTCCTCCATGGGATACAGGTGGGATATGTACTTCTTGTCTTCCATGGGCTGCAGGGTGACACCCTGCCTCACCATGGTCTTCTCCATGGGCTGCATGGGAATCTTTCCTCCAGTGCCTGGAGCACCTCCCCTCACTTCTTTGCTGACTTAGGCATCTTCAGAGTTTCTCACAACTTCTCACTCCTCTCTAGATGCAAAACCTGATGCTCCTTTTTTATTTCCTGTGCTTAGCTATTTTATCACAGAGATGCTACCACTATTGCCACCCCTGTACCCACCCCACTACCAAAAACTTTCTGCTCAAACTCAGAAGAGGCAGTTGTCCTGGCTTTGCTCTCACAAATTCTTGGGTACTTGGGAAAGTATGAGAGGCTGGGAAGTCCTTGCTTTTAGCGTAGATATAGCAACAACACAGCAACAAGTAAAACTATCACTGTGTTATCAATTTTAGTCTCACACTAAATCCAAAAGACAGGACTGTAGCAGCTACTAGAACGAGAATTAACTCTATCTCAGCTGGAACCAGGATACCTGCACAACCTTCATTCAACTTTGCCTTGTCAGACTCTGCTAGTAGTTTCATATTTTTATGGAGAGATTATGAATATGGTCATTCATGTGTGAATATCAGGGATTCAGGTGAATTAAAAGCTCTTCCACAAACATTCATACAACAAAACAGCTGTACAAATGTCCATGATGAAATTCAGATTGAAAAGAGTACAAGGGTAGAGCTTAATTTCACAGCTCATTGAAGTCTTTGAGAGCCTTTAAAGTGAAACCAATGGGTTTGCTCAGAGAATGAAGTATTATACAAGAGTACTCAAATATGTCCCAAAGGCTGTAGAACTTTACTCACATTAGAATGATAAGTAGATAGACGTGACTTAGATTTGCAGAACAGCTAAGTGAGGTTATGGAAATGAGCAATTTATCCTGCAAAAACAAGTTATTATGTATTAGCTGTTACACAGTAATAACCTTTTTGAACATCCTCATCCTGACATAAACAAAAGGCTATTTAATATGGCATATGCCTTAAGAAATAAGGGTAAACTTGTTCTAGAATAGGCAGAAGGGAAATATGCTACTCACATGCACCTATTTCAGCTGTCCCAAAAGACAGGTCCAAGAATCCTGAAGTCTTATTTTGAAGATCAAATTTACCATTATTGAGATCAAGGATGAAGAAAGCATCTGAAAAAAAAAATGTGCAGCTGAGATTCAAGATTATATAAACCACTAAAGAATTTTTAAATTAACCTGGCAAACAAAGATGAAAAAAGGAATGGAACAAAGACCTCATGCACATTCATTTAGCTATAAATGGATGCTGTGTTATAAATCAAGAGCTGTAGAATTCATCAGTCCCATGTGTTACTATCACGATAACATATTTTGTTCAAAGTTCAGCTGTAACAACTGCAGGAGTAATTTTTATTTAATCTTTCAGAAAGCAATAATTAGATTTTTTTTTCCTGTGTAATAGCACCTTGTAGTATAGGTCTTTTTAAAACAGTATGGATGATATTTGTGTAAACTAAAAGTGTTAAAAATTTCCATTTTTATTAATTCTGTCCTTTTTTTGTTCTAGAAATTTACGGAACAGGTGTCTGTGGGACATCACTGAACTTTCAAATATAGGTAAGAATAACCAAGGGAAAAAAATAAGGAAAAAAATGTCAATAACAAGTCAAATTTACCACCTATTTGTTGAATTTACTGCTCTTTATTACAGATTCTTGGAATAAAAATTTGCTAGTAAATTATCCTTTTCTATAGGTTTCAGTACTAGTTCATAATCTCATTTTCAGACCCATGACAAAGTGATTTGAATAAAAAAACTTACATAGGAAATACACACACACACACACACACACACTCGCACACCCTTGTATGTGTACCGTATACTAGCTGAAGATCCTGCTCATATTTGATTTTTTTCCACACAGCATTTATCAAGAATGGTGCATGCTTATCATGAGACATTTATAACACCAGATTTGTTCTACCCATTTTAAGAGTGAAAAATAACTTTAATTATGTTAATGTCAGTGGGATCTACTCACATATAATTAGCAAAGAGCATGCCTCTAACAGTCCTTCATCCTTCTATTAATATCTTATACAGACAATGTTTTCAAAATCCTCATTATCTTGCAAGTAAAATACTTTTATTTTAGATAATTTGTCCTCTGTGTGTCAGTGGAATAATTGAAAAAATATGTAATGTCTTATATTATGTTCCGTAATGTTGCTAAAGGAAAGGTCCTTATTAGTGTCTTCACTGTATCAAAAGATCGTGGTTATATCATCAGATTGAATATTTGGTACCATTTTGGTGAACAGGATTTTCCAGTAAAGTGTAGTCATATGTAACCAAAAAGATACTTTTGATTCATTGCATTTTCAAGTGTACTCTTGTCAAAACTAAGGAAACTTCAAATAAATTTTGAGATTAAAGAAGCCAGCATTAGTGAAGACCAATTTCTTCCAATGGAGTTGCAATATTCCACTAAGACCTAATATAATTATACAATAAAAGAATAAAATGTGATCAAAACAGTCATTTTAGAAATAGAGGGAGAAAAAAGAAAAAGAGAAAAAAAGAAAAAGGGAAACCCCACCACTCCCCAACCTTTCCCAAATTCCCTTGTACAGGCAGTATACAGGAACCTGAAAACCATGAAGGCTGGTCATTATGTACTGATAATTTTTCTCCAGCCATAAAATTTCCTGCTAGAAAGGCTATTCTATCAATGAAAAGTAGAGCATTTGAGAAAGAATAGCCTAAATCACAGAATCATAGAATCATAGAATTTTTTAAGGCTGGAAATGACCCCTAAGATCATCCAGTCCAACCATTAACCTACCACCACCAAGTCTACCCTTAGACCATGTCCTCAAGCACCGCATCGACCCGTCTTTTAAACACCTCAAGAGATGGGGACTCAACCACCTCCCTGGGTAGACTGTTACAGTGCTTGATGACTCTCTCAGTAAAGAAGCGCTTCCTAATATCCAACCTAAATTTTCCCTGGCGCAGCTTGAGGCCATTATCTCGAGTTCTGTAGCCTGTTACTGGGNCCCTGGTCCTGCTGGCCACACCGTTCCTGATACAAGCCAGGATGCCACTGGCCCTCTTGGCCACCTGGGCACACTGCTGGCTCATGTCTAGGCGGCTGTCAACCAACACCCCCAGGTCCCTTTCCGCCAGGCTGCTCTCCAGCCACTCCTGCCCAAGCCTGTAACGTTGCCTGGGGTTGTTGTGACCAAAGTGCAGGACCCGGCATTTGGCCTTGTTGAACGTCATATTGTTCGACCCAACCCAACAATCCAGCCTGTCCAGATCCCTCTGCAGGGCCTTCCTACCATCCAGCAGATCAACACTTCCACCCAATTTGGTGTCATCTGAAAACTTGCTGAAGGTGCATTCAATCCCCTTGTCCAGATCATCTATGAAGATAAATAAAAGTGTATGTCAGAGATACTCTCTCGCATGGCAGAGGTAAAGAAAATATGCTAACCTATGCATGCTAACAGGACAGATAGATGCTGTAAGCACAATATGTCAATCAGCATTTGGAAATATCAAACAGATGGAGGATTTTGGACAAAATTTAAGTGCTACATTAAATTGTTGTGGAGCTGATATTTTACTGCAGGAACATTGAAGAGTAGTATCGAAATACTTTTCCTAAGGCAAAATGTACATTGTATGTACAGTTTCTCTGCAAATTTTTGTTGCTATACTCAAAAACTTTTATGTGGTCAGAGAGGAAGCACACCTTATATACACATGTATATTTACATACATAGCATATGCATTCATATATTTATGCATATATGTGTATATATGCAAAGCCAAACATTTTTAGAACAACTGAAATTTTATCAGATTAAAAAATCTTTACTTGTATAGACCTGTTTTTTTCAGAAAATGAAAGAATAATAACACACTCAGAATATTTCAGAACAATCTCTGTAAAGGTAAATATATAACTGAAAATGATATACACACTGTTCTTAGGGTTTTTTCCTTTTCCTGTATTTTTTTTTGCTTATGCTTTCGATGTTCCTCTGGATCCTTGTGTTTCACTCAGGAAATGAGGTAAAAGTGTGGAGCATTTTACAGAGTTGTTGGTATCTGGAATCCTTGACTGGGAGGAATGTGATGTTCATGTCAATAGTTTCTTCCTCACTGTAGAAGAAAATTTTGGATGGGTTTTACATGTTTTGTTTTGGTGCTCTTTTTCTTTTTTTTTTTTTTTTTTTTTTTTAACACACATCTACATCCATTCTCCACTCATCTTTATTTTCTTTTTATATCCAAAAGTACAGATAAGTTGCTTTTTATGTGTGTTTGATACATACTATTCATTCACTTCCTTTGCTACCCAAAGCCGAATTTTGTCCAACTCTAGGTTTGCCTTTCTTTAGCTGATGATTAGTAATGTTCTTAAAGTTTTTTGGTCCCCAGATACAAGCTTGTGCCCCATCTCTAGTCCTCCCATGAAGGTACTTCTCTGTGCTACATGCTGCGCCTCTGCTTTTTTGAAAAACCCTGCTATCGCACCAGGCACATTTTTTGTCTACACCTCATCCTTGTGTTAGAATAAAAAATGTCTTATTCTAAGTAGAGTAACTGCGTACTTCTGTTATCTATATAAAATTATGGTTAAATCACATAAAGATAAATGAAAGTAAAACAAATGAGACATAGACACCTGGTCACATAGAGATATCACTGTTACAGTTAAATTGAGGCTGCAGACAGGTCAAGAAATTTCAGACAGAGGAAACCTGAGAAAACTCAGTCCTGAGCCTTTGCAAATTCAGTACAAAGTGTGTTTCTAGCAGTGGCAACACTGTTTTGCAGGGACACATGGTGATAGTGTGTTGCACTTTTACCACTAAAGAAAAAGTTTGTTCACTGTGATGTCTGAATATTGAACTGTAGTAGAGATAATGAGAAAACAGTATGTTCTCAATTTAAAGAGCTGTCTGATACCAGATAACTCCTATATACTGACAATTGCCACGTGTCATGCCATTGCAATCTCAAGATTTTGTTACAAGCCTTATCTGTATAAGGCAGTTATCCGTGAGGTTATCCGTGCATTATCCATGGGTGGAAGAGAGAAGAGCTAAGGGAGAATTCCTAAGTAGTGCCAATGCCTCTGTGTGAAAGGTGATTCACACAGATTGTTTCGCTAGGTTGCAGAGGGAGAAGAGAGATATCTTTTCAGCTTTTATCAAAATATTGTCAGAGCTAAGGAGTTTGACACAAAATTTGACAGTCCCCTGGACTCAGTCATACATGGGTAGATACACAGACAGCAATGACAACACACCCCACATTTGTTGCTCTTGTGACACTAGAAAATTCTGTACTAGAAAATAAAGTTGTTTGTGCAAGGTGAATGTCTTATGTTCAAATGAAACCACTTGCTGTTAAAATCTCATACATACAGTAAGGGAAGGACTTGGGGGTGCTGACTGATGACAAGTTCAACAAGAGCTGTCAGTTTGTGCTAGTGACAACTGTGTCACATGCTGCATCAAGAGCAGCATGGCCAGCAGGTTGAGGGAGATGATTCTGCCACTCTACTCTGCTCTCGTGAGACCTCACCTGGAGCACTGTGTACAGCTCTGGGGTCCCCAGTACAGGAAAGACACAGAGCTGTTGGAGTGAGTTCAGAGGAGGGCCATCTTTATTACCAGGGGCATGAAGCTCCTCTCCTATGAAGACAGGCTGAGAGAGTTGATCTTGTTGGGCCTGAGGAGAATGTTCCAGGAAAACCTTACAGCAGCTTGCCAGTAACTGAAGAAGTGACTATTTATCAGGAAGAGTAGTGACAGGACAAAGGGTAATGGCTTCAAACTGAAAGAGGGTAGGTATGGATTAGATGTTAGGAAAAAATTCTTCCCAAAGAGGATGGGGAGGCACTGGCACAGGTTGCCCTGAAGCCCCATCCCTGTCAGTGTTCAAGGCCAGGTTGGATGAGGCTCTGAGCAGCCTGGTCTATTGGAGAGTGTCTCTGCCCATGACAGGGGTCTTGGAACTAGATGTCCTTTGAGGTCCCTTCCAACCCAAAGCATTCTATGACTCTATGAAATAAAGTCCTTAAAGCTTAAATATTGCTAATAATCTGAACTGACAGCAAATAAAAAGTAATTAAACTTGCTTAAACAACACTAAACACTTGCCATTAAACTTATTTTTCTATTTATAGACATTTCTTTGTGCCTTCAAATTATTTATTGTATTTGACAACTAATACAGCAATTCATTATATTTCTCTGAAGAGTGGAAAAAGTCAAGAGCTCTTGAACAGCCTATAATGGGATGGCAGTAAGTGTTCTGTTTCTAGGGCTGACTATGAGTCATACACAGAACTTCTAGAATATGTTGGCAAATATTTCCAAAACAACATGCAACAACAAGAACAGCAGAAACTACAATTTTTAAAGAAGAGGAACATAAAATAATTTTCCCAGAACTTGTAAGACATAACAAATAAATCAAAATATATTGTTATAAACCTGTCACTAAAAAGTTATCTTAATATAGTATAGCCACAGTTTTTTCCTATTACATATCTGAGCACAAAGAGTCTGTAATCTCAGATTAATTTATAAAATGACAAACTACCATCCTTAGGTTGTTGACACATCACTGAAAGCTAACTAGTTATGAAAAGAAGACATGGTAGGGAGAATCGGAAAATAGTCTATTATGGAAGAACAAACAATGGAAAAGGAGATACATAAACACAACAACATCTATAGGAGAATGATAAGGCAAACCAGGGCTTGAGGAAAGAAATGAAAAAGATCTTCATATGACAAATACCCATGGGTTTTTGGACTATAATCTTATTGTCTTTGCAGTTTTGGGGATTAAACGGTAGTGTTATTCTGTGTGCCTACCCCTGACGTCTGTTTTCTTTTTCAGCAAATAAAACAGAGATGTTTATAAGTATGCATTGTACAAAAACATTTATGGATTCTTTGTAAATAAGAGTTGTTAGAGTAACCCCCCGCATATGTACCAAGTAATATATGCATTTAATGAAGAGGAAGATAAATAGACACACTGTTAGTTACAAATAAGGAAGAATCTAAAATGATCATTGTACAAAATATCAAACAATCATACAGAACTTTATTAACTAAGGATATCTATGTCTACACAGAAATAACATAAACAGGTAAGAGGACAAAGAGAGACAAAATGTGTTCAAATTATAGTTCAATCTGAAATCACTGTTTCAGAAAAAGATATCTAGACATAACTGGAGCATCTTCATATGTTGCTGTTAAAAGGGTAATCTCTAAGGTTTGTGAAATAGCCTTAGCTCTGTGCTAACAACCTGTCACACTTTTTCTGACATATAAAGTACAAAAATGCATACTCTTGGAAGTAATTGCTTGTGGTTAAAAGGAGAAAAAGTTTTTGGGTGGAGGTGAGTGGTCCGGGGAGTCATCACCCCACACTGTGGGCCAAGTTTAATGCTGAAAGATTGGAATTTTGTTTTGAGTGAATACATTAAAGTCCCTAAGGTCATGAATGATGCAGTGATCTTGAAGATGGTATGAGTAAAGCTGTAAGGAAAATTCCACCTACTGTTTTTTATTAGAGG
This sequence comes from Heliornis fulica, assembly GCA_013399135.1. Classification (NCBI taxonomy): domain Eukaryota; kingdom Metazoa; phylum Chordata; class Aves; order Gruiformes; family Heliornithidae; genus Heliornis; species Heliornis fulica. The sequence continues at coordinate 36,519 of VXBZ01012888.1, read as the reverse complement.
ATTCCTACTTATTTCCACTGGCTTCTATTAAATACAGAGATGAAATATTGATTTTGCTGGAAGTGATTAAGTGTGAGACCGAGTATAAATATTTTGCCACCAAATTATTTAGGTAGTAAAATGAACTTTAAATAGCCAAGCCAGGTATTTAATATTCAATCAAGAGCATCTACCACATATTTTGTCTCAGTAAGGCATGCTGAATGCCTGCAATGCAAGACCAAAACTGGACTTCACGTCTGCCTTCAAACTCCTGTTGGAAAGGTTTAGCTTTTCTTATGTATCCAGAGAGTAATTCTGGAAAACTAACTTGCAAGGGAAATATTAAGTCACTGTTAAAACTTGGCTACACAATATCCAAGAAATTACTTGTCTCAAGTTTACTTCAGGTATAGACAGACACCTATACATTCTGTGACATAAGCACTGTGCAGTAATTCTGCATTTAAGTTAAAAGTAAGCAGTCAAAAAAAAAATATCCAAAAAACCAAACTCAAAAATATGGAAAAAGAGTTCTGTTATGTAACTAATGTCACAGGAGGAGATAGGGAAGGGGTTTTGGTCAGTGTCTCACAAGTTGTTTTATTTCTTAGCAGCGGGGCGGGGGTGGATGGTGAACAGGGCATTCCTCACACCCTTCCACTGTGCCCGCGTGGCGTCCCACCCACGGGAGACAGTCCTCCACAACCTTCTGCAACATGAGTCGTTTCACATGGTGCTTCAGCTCTTCACCAACTGCCCCAGTTTGGGTTACTTCCAGGGCATGTGCTCCTTCAGGCCCAGACTGCTCCACCCTGGTCCCCTACAGACTCATGAGGTCCCCAGCAAACTAGCTGTAGCATTGGTGTCTCTTTCCATGGGCTGCTGGTTCTGCCAGGAATTTTCTTAAATGGGGGTCTCAGAGTCTTCCATATGTCTCCTCTTGCTCCAGCATGGGGTCTTTTCATGGGCTATAGGTGGTTCTCTGCTCCCTATCATCTCTCATGGGGTGCAGGGAGAAAACCTGTTCCACCCTGGTCTTCTCTATAGACTGCAGGGGAATTTTTCTCTCTGACACCTTGAGCGCTTCCTCTCCCCTTTCTTCATTGACTTTGGTGTCTGCAAAGTTTCTTCTCACTCCCTTCTGTGTTAGCAAAAAGCAGCTGCTTGCAGTTTTTTTTCCTCTTAAATGTGATTCGCAGAGGTGCTGTGACTGTTGCTGGTTGGCTCGGCCTTGGTTAACATGGGTCCATCCTTGAGACCAGCTGGTATTTACTCTGTCGGACCTAGGGAGAGCTTCTAGCTGCTTCTTTCCAAAGCCACCACTGCAGCCGCCCTTCCACCACCAATACCTTGCCACACAAAACCACAAAAATAAAATAAATGCACATATACTTGTGTCTGCCATAAGATGGCCATAAGAGTTTGCTAACATTTGTGGTATATTTTAGTTTTAGAGCTCTATCAATGATTATGCAGTTCATGAAAATCTCAAAATGCATATTAAATATGCATTGTGAATACAGATATGCTTGGCATTTTTGAATATAAATACCAATTTAGTACCCTGTAGGTTTTAACATGCAGGTGATAAGTTAAGAGATCATAAGTAAAAACAGATGACAGATAAAGTTTAATGCTTATCATATTTTTCTCTGGGACTCAGATTGACATATCAGAAGCTTTGTTACAGGCCTTTGCAGTAAACATTATCAGATCAGGAAGGAATGAATCTGCTCCACCATCTTACACACTCTTTCCCAGCAGTGCTTTAGGGATTTTAAACCACTGTATGAGTGGAGAATACTGCCTGTATGGGTATAGATTACAGAACTGAGTAGAGAAATTGACTAAAGTAGAACTATTTACATTACTTGGCGAAAGCCTAAAAATAGAAGTAAACGTTTACTATAGATGTGAAACACAGAAAGTGGAGAAAGAAGAAGAAAAAAAAAAAAAAGGCTTGTGGTGGTAATTTAATATCATCATTTTTATATAAATCCACTTTGCAAAATAAAAATATATACATTCTTCTAGGAAAGAACTCTAGGACTTCTTTGGTGACAATTAATTGCATTGTGGAGGACAAAAAGTTAAAAATAAAACTTTTCATACTCAAGGTTATCATACCAGCGTGAATAAGGTTGTAACCTAGCATTAAGGTAACACAGTTTGTAAATACCAAATAAAAGTTGCTAAAATATTGAGAATCTGTGGTGGTTGTTCACCTGGAGGTTAGTTCTGAGGTCATGTCCACTTCTACAATGGTATGCAATTTGAATGTCTTTGCCTATAACCATATGAAAGTGGACAGCACAGGGAAGACATGATAGGCATGGACTAACAGAGAGCCCAACTCTGCAGGAAGCATATTGTGCTCCAGATATGCATGAGTCAACTGAGTAGCTATAAAGCATCCTTATGATTTCTAAGAGTTAGTACAAAGTCCTGCTCTTTAGGTTGCCAGTTTAAACTCTCATCATGCAGGTTTTCTTTTCTCTATTTTTCTCTCTTTGTGGATGAAGCCTCATGTTGGAAGAAAGTTGATTTCTATATCAATGACTCCTGAATTACAGACATTGTTTTCAAACTCCTGATTACTCAACACAACAGAGATTTCATCTCAAGATATGCAGATATCTGATAGTGGAAAACCAGCAGAAACAAGCTTTGCTTTTGTAGACCTACCATATGACTATCTCTTAAAGGTGAGAAAATTTGTGTGATCTAAATGTGTATAACATGTAAAGAGCCATTTAACTTTAATTACATCAGGTAGATACCAAGTTAAGGTATCTAATGACACCAATCAGCTGTAAATGTCCTAAATGTGAAAAGAAAAGGCAGAAAACGGAGGGGAAGAGAGGGGAAGGGAGGGGAAGTAACATCAGAAAAGCTGTGAATTTAAAAACCTGCATAGAATATAAAAACATAACCTTAATATAGATCTTCAGTTTTGTAAGCAGTATCAGAACTCTCAAAGATGGCTAAAGTTAGTACATCTACTATAAATTCTGAATTCAGTTTGCCACTTAGAATATTGATAGATACTTAATTTTGAATAATTACATTTTCTATTTTGAAAGCAGTATTTCTGAGGTTTCACATAATTCTATCAATAAGAAATTTCTCTATGAAGTTAATTTATGAATCTATATAAAAGTTTTTCATTTTCTAGGTGTTAGAAATTTAAATTATCTGGCTTTAAATTGTCAGAAATTTAAATTCTGTTATTTATATAATTTATGATCATTATTGTCCTCTACTGTCATAGAAGCTCATATAGATTGTGACAATAATGCTCTATTCTACTAGAATGATATTATAATTTTTATGCTGTTGTTTTTCTTGACATTCAAGTGTTGAAAGAATTCATGTCCTTTCGTTCTCTGGTTTTCACACTACTGCATTAATGCTATACACTTGTGCTTGTCATCCTCTTTATAATATCCAACAACATTGGATACAGGAATGAAAAGCATATGTGTTCCAAGAGAATTTACAAATTTCCTTGATTTTACCTCCTCTTCATCACCTCACTAATCCTAAAATATTTCACATGTTGTGCACATATTTATCAGACTTTAAAAAGTGTCATGTAAACTGTCATACTCATGCCCAAAATCTGCTTGCTAATTCTCATTAGAGAGTTTCTGAAACTGATCCTAAACCACACAGTCCCCAGCTCCCCCAGGGATACTGCATAGCCTAAGACAGGAGGACTAAGTTATAAACATTCACTGACACTTTCCTACATCCAGTTTACAGGATTTAATGCTTATATAGCACTGCGGCAATGTTTAAGGAGACCATAAGGAAAATTGATATCTAATGATTCAGAGTAGCATCTAGGTGACAAATTCTAGTCACCATTAACCTGGCCAGGTCAACAAAGGGAAAGGTTGTAACTATTCTGTGGTAGCAAGAACTAAAATCAGTTCAAATTTGCAGAAAATTTAACAACCTCTGAAAGACAAGCTCATTATTACTTTGAAAATAATTTGGGCAATTACCAACAACAACCATATTCTGATATTGAAATAGCATTTCATCCCTCTGCAGCTTACTAGAGTGAAAATTGCCTCAACCATTAGTGTGCTCATATCCCAAGTATTCTTTTCCTCTGAAATAAGGAATGGCTTGTGGATTCTTATACAGTGGTATCATCATATTAGGTTTAGAATACTCGTGTTTTTCTTGGGAGAAAAAACTCACAACTTCGATATTATATAGATAACTACAAAATTAAAAGGTCAAAAAAAACCCCACCCTGACTTATGAATTATACCTGTTATAATGAATTCTGATCAATTAAATCAAATTAAATTCCTTTCCTGAAGTCAGTGAGATCTGAAGTGATGCAACCAAAATTATTTTGCTTCATTTTGTATCTTTTGTTTGGGATGTTTTGCAATGTAATTATACAAAGTATTATAATTTATACTAGTGCTCAGGTAGTTGTCTTAGTTTAATATTAGTTAAAACATCTCAGTAGTCACAGGTTAGTTTTCTATTAAGACTTAAATAAATGACACAACAAGGAATTATTATCATCCCAATTATATATACTTCTTCTATATAAGGAATCAAAACACTGTCTTGAGTTATGAAGGCACCTGTAAGAACTCACAGGCATTCCTCATTCTCAAGAAACAAAAAAAAAAAAAAAAAGGGAAAAAA
>VXBZ01012888.1:13173-31828 GCA_013399135.1 Heliornis fulica | reverse complement strand
AAAAAAAAAAGTGAGAAAAATCCTAATCTGGAGAACAATTATGAGGCTTATGTTTCCTTTCTTCCTCTGCTTATTAATTCACCCACAATATTTTTTTTTTTTAAGAGAAACAGGTTTCAACAGGAAGGATAGATAGCCCCTCTATTCAGCATAGCCAACATATATAACATGAGGAGGACAAAATATTCCTCTAGGAAGAGAGAGGGATCATTTCAGATGCTATTGAGCAGGCACTAGAACAGCAGACAAACACTTGAGAATTGCTCTTACTGTGCATTGCATTACAATGAAGTTTTACTGTATACAGATCTTGATAACATGTTCACTACTTACTTTTTCCTTTCTCTGTTATTTAGAAGTTCGGAGGTGTATCAGCATTGAGAAATGCAAGCCATTGGATATACTCTAAAGGTACCAACTGAGGAAATATAACTGGAAACATTTCTAGAATCTTTTTATGTTTAGGATTATCTGACAAATTTTCAGCTCTCTGAAGCTTCAGACAAATCTGTAAATTGACAGGGATGGAGAGCAAGCAACTTTAAGAGAGACATAATGAAATTCAGAAGACTTGCAAAATAGACAACAGCTGGCTATATTTGGAGCAGCAGAACTTCAGATTTGCCTAAATATTTTTTCCAAATACCATTTTGGGGTTTTTTTTGGTGGGTTTTCTTTTTGTTGTTTTTATCTGGAACAATTCTCTCTCACTGTGTAAAGGCAACAGTTTCATATCTATTACAATGCTGTATAGATGAAGAGATTAAAGACAGAAAGGATCACAGGCACTTTGACAAAATGAGCAACCTGTGGCAGATAGGCATCATTTTGTTTCTTGACTAGCCCAAAAGAGAGATTGATTTGCATGGATCCATCTACAATAAGTCCAGGAGTATACTGTGGCCCTTGTATTTATATTCTGGGCAAAGCTGCCTACCCTTGATGCCCACTGCAAACCTAAGCACCAGAATGAGAGAGCAGATAGTCAGTGTGTTCAGACTGTGTTCTGGATAGCTCAGAATAGCTGTGCTATACAGGAGCTGTGCTTCTGTACTGGCTGTTCATCTGGGTTTTTTGGGGCAGCAGTCAGACAGCTGGAGTTCCTGTCCCAACAGAGGTAGGCATAATCACAAAATCCTACATAAATGGTCCCATTCTCACATCATCTATGAAGGCAAGAACTCAAAATGAACCAGAAACATAGAAGGCAGTGATAAGAGGAAGACCAAAGTCTTCACAATTCCCTGTTAAATCCATGTTAAATCCATTGTCTATTAGGCAAATCATATCCTTTAAAAGATTAAAGACTAAATTTCACTGTCAGGAACTAATTCTGTATCAACTCCTGCAGATTCACTGGATGATAAAAGAGAACAAAGAAAATAAAAAAGGAATAATGGTATGTGTAAAAATGTAGATTCAGAAATGCTGTGTTATGGATGAGATAAAGCAGGCTTGTAGAAGTCAGTCTAAGTCAATAACCGAGGATCACCTTTGCGGAAAGATAAATTCGGTCTTTATGATGGGAAGTGAGGCTTTGAACACAAATACACACACAAAAAAAAAAGTTAAGCAAACACTTACTGGAACAAAATTTGTCATTTACTTGGCTGTGTTTATGCACCTTTTCTAATGGTGTTCCAGTGAATATAGTATTGAATGAGTTGACTGGAAGCGATGTTTTCACAAAGGCAAATGTTAATAGAACTGAATTTCAGCATTTACATAAGAAATCTGTGTCCAAGAAAAATCATTTGTGCAGTTATAAAGCAGAAGCAACTACCTACATATCCAAGCAAAACAAAAACACCCCGCAGCTATAGTTCAGATGATCCAACACTCAGAAAGGCTACGACATAATCCAAAGACAAATTATTACTGCTGGAGTTTGCTTGGAGAATAAATATCAAAATACAATGTATGTAGCAAACATTGTAAGCTATCCATGCACAGACTATTGACATAGAGGCCTAAATCTTTGCTTAATCTCCTACATAGTGTTTGTTTAGATCCAAATGCAACACAGATCCAACAACTATTTCCCTCCTTTCAGAAAGAACATAGCAAAGTTTCCAGGTTAAACCCAGTAGCAAAGCCTTTAGGTTCTCAAAACATAACAATCCTGAAACAAATTAATGGAGCCCTGTTGCCAAGAAGTGATGGGAATAAAAAATGAATGTATGAAAGAAAATAGTGCAGTTTAAGAAACATATCAGCTGCAGAAAGAGTAGGACAATATACTCCAAAAAGGTTTAAGGCTTGAAACGAATGTCTTTAGTATCTATTAAAATCAGCAGGATAGAACTGAATAGCATTTGTCTACAAATTTTTCTAAGGCATTTATTTCAGTTATTTTTCAGTAGTGTCACACAGAGAAAACTTAGAGCTTGGAAGATGAGCAACAGAGAATTGTGTACTCTGACAAGAAATCTGTAAATGCCACACACAAAAACGCAAAAAGATTTTACTATGATTACTTTTGTCACCTGCGATATGTCTTGTACATCTATCTCCACAAACTGGTCTTCTGATATAGGAAATGGGATTAGTCATGAAGATTTAAACACCTACCTCACTTTTGGGAAAGCTATAACTCAAGGGAAGGAGTTTGCAAGATGGACTTTCATCTTCCAAGTAAAAAAAGTTTGGTTGCGATAATTTAGATAATAGAGATTTAGCTACTAAATTTAGTGTAGTGAGTATGAGTGAAATTCCTTCTTTCGTTTTCAAACATGCTTTCTCTCAGAATTGTAATCCAAAATCAGATGCTTTGCTAAATATAGCTAAAGTATTTTACAGTAAACTTTGTGAAAGAAGTTTTATGAATATTAATAACAAAAAGGCAACTGCTGCCTTTATGCCCAGAGATTCTGGATATTATCTTAGAATTGAAAACTTTTTTGCCTCAAGCCAGTACCTAAAATTCTCTTTTCTGTATCTCTGCCATCCTGGGACCTGATGCCTTTTGTTCCACAGGTTTTCTCAAAACCGAGAGTTCTCTGCGATGATTCAAACCATCCCAGAGTCGTACTCTTGCTGTGAAAACTAAAAAGCATCCTACATCAAACAGACATGTCTGGATGCAGTCAAGAGAACACGTATGCAAATACAACACTAGATGGGGTGAAGCAAGTTTCATAAATAATTGATCACTGTTGGTTCTTACCCTCCCTCTGCCCTCATTTTCAAAATCCCTTATTGTATTACCATATAGATTCCTTCCCTGTTTGTCATGAACTGTAACTCATCACCTCCACATTTTCACTAATGAAACTTTTCTTTGTGCCACACTGTTAAGTAGATCACTGAAATAATCGAGGTATCTCAAGGCCCTAACTGTGTATCAGAGCAGGGTATCTAAATATTGGTCTGGAATAATATGGTTGAAAGCTTCTTAAGCCTGACAGACACTATATTAGGTTTCATTTCTATATACTTTGCTATATAGATGCTATATTCCTTAGCATCATGTGAAACTCTGTAACTTATGGATTGTTAAGTTCTGGTAGATGTGAAAATAAATGCTATGTCTTGGTATGTTTAAACTTGAAACACCATTCAAAGGGTGTTCAGGAATATTTCTGTAACTTGAAGAGAATGAAATAGATTTAAGCAGTTTGCTAAATACTATTACAATTAGTGCAATTAGAGAGATATCAAAGTGTTAATAATGAAGAATTAGAAAGGCATTATACATATACACAACTTTATATATATAAGCATACATAGAAACACATCCATATTTCTATTCTTTTTTTACTACTCATATAATAGTAAAAAACCTTGAAACCCGAGTTGCAAGGCCTCCTAAGAAATTCAGAAAAGCTAAAATAGGAATGTGAAATAAGAATGTAGACCAAAAAAACAAAAAACATTAAAGCTTTATTGAACCATATTTGAAGAACATCAGCCCCTGTCTTGCAATGTGTCTTAAGTGTCTACTCTTTGAGTAGTCACATATAAAGAAGCTACACAGAAAAAAAGTAAGATACAGAAATGAATAGGTTATTAGAGAAAATACATGTTAACTGAATTGATGTGTTATCAAATTAAACAGGTATCTTCTGTGGAACATTCAATAATGTAATGCAGGAGTCTCATTCCAGTGACATGGAGTAACCATGAAGTAGACAACACCACAGATGGAGCAGCCTCAGGTTTTGGTATATAAGAGTGTAGGTTGTCGGAAAAGAAGATGCTAGGAGACCGAAGGTAGTGAGCTACCTTTTATTGTCTCAAGTACTTGCAGGAACTGCATATGATTTTATACTTTTTAGTTACATTACAGCAATTTGAGTGTCAGTACATGATTGGATAACAACTTGTTTTTGCAAGTATTGATTGGTTAGTACTTAGCAGAAAAACATGTTTTAAGTTTACTGATCAGGGGTTCTAGATAGGAGCTAAGAGTATGAGAACCAAACAAGACTGTTTTGAGAGAATTCAGCTAGCTTCTGAAAAACAACATGGGAACGAGAATGTTTTGGGAACCGAACTGAAAACAGGGCCTTCGCATAACTCATGATGCTCTCTTTCTCATGGTATTCTTTCTTCTTTGTTCCCTGTTTACCACTTAGGCCTCATCTTGTTCTTCTGTACTTTTCCATCTGTAATTGGCATCAACCTTAACATGTCCGGCTGTTCACATCCTCGGTCACATAACCATTCTTTAACGACGTCCTCCACAGTAGGTGATACTGTTTCCCCTTTCCTACAGAATAGTTGGCAAAACGTTTTATAACTTGGTTAAAATGATCACCCATAATGTTTGAACTGGACTACTATGTGTGTAAGCACTGCTGTATTATCATTAATGGGACATTTACTAGTATTGCTTGTGACTGGTCTTGTACTCCACTCTTAAAATCTGGCCATAATTTGTTTTTAGTGATATGCAATAAACAGCTATGAAATCTATGATATAATATATCTGTCTGCTGACCCAAACTACAACAGAAAAGCTATTTTCCTGTTTGCAATGCCACACTTCGGACTATGGTGTAAAATCACGCATTTCAAACACCCATATTTTTCTTTTTCCAACACTAAAAGTTTTCATTTCTTCAATCTCTGTGAATGACATAAAATTCCAGACTTATAAAAAGACATAACTAGATCACATATATAGATAAATATATACACATATATAATGTTCAATGATTAAAATAATTCTTCAATTTCATAGATAAGAAATTTATGTATAAGCAACACAACTTTACAGCCTGCCTGAGCAGAAGCTGAAGATAGTAACAGAATATTAGTAGTAGTATCAAGCTGAATTATTAAATAACAGTACAAAATTATAAATAAATAATCCAAGATGGAAGCTTTTAGGAACACTTTTAAAATTATATATTAAAAGAAGGTGTTTTAATGAGTAACTGCATTAATATATGAGATCTCCACAGGAATCACAAATGCATCTTTTATTATTGCTATAAAGAATACTAATCAAATTCTTGATGATTAGTCACGTAAAGTTCTAGCTACTTTAACAAATTAATTATCTTGTTGAAATGACTAGGACTACAAAGGAATGGGTAATTGCTCAAGGTATAAGTACATAGCCCATCATTGGTCTTATTTTGTTAGGACATTTTGTCAATGCACAGTACATTTGCATGAAATACCTACCGATATTATCAGAATTATTTATGACATACAACATAATGAAACGTATTATCAATGAATATTCAACATTGGATGTGTTTTATGAGTTCAGTCATATTAAAAGTCATAGCAGGTTATGAAAGTTTTTAATACTTATACCTTGAATACTGTAGTGACTTGTTCCTGGACTCAAAATTTGTTCTTGTCCTTCTCCAAATTATCAGACATCTTTGAATCCACAATGATATATAGGAAGGTCTGCACCTCAGAATAGATTTGTGGGCAATAAAAAGTAAAAGTTGTTGAAATAAAAAAATCTTAGAATCATAGAATGGTTTGGGTTGGAAGGGACCTCAAAGATCATCAAGTTTCAACCTCTCTGCCATTGGCAGAGACCCTCTAGACCAAGTTGCCACAAGTCCCATCCAACCTGGCCTTGAACACTTCCAGGTAGTGGGCAGCCGCAACTTATATGAAAAACCTTCCCCAGTGTCTCACAACCCTCATGGTAGAATTTTTTCCTTATATCTAATTTGACTTTACTCTCTTTCTGTTTAAAGCTATTACTCCTTCTCCTGTCACTACATTCACAGAAAAAGAGTCCCTCTCTATCTTTTCTGCAGGACCCCTTTAATTACCAGCAGGCTGCTGTAAGTTCTCCCCAGAGCTATAAGGTCTCTTCCAGACCCAAAAGACAAGGTCCTGAGCCTTCTCTTCTCCCATCTGAATAAACCCAACTCTTTAAATATATCCTGGAATCTTAAAAAAAACCAAAAAAAACCAAACAAACAAACAAAAAAAAACAGATAAAGTTACAGTTTATTGCCAAGATTATTCAAATAGGAGCTAAATCTTTTCTTTCACATGACTTCTACCAGCTAAGTAGCAATTCTGAATGCATTAAAAGGGCATTAAGAATTTAGCTACATACTTTAAAGTAAAAATTGGAAAAATGCAAAGAGGTGTTATCAGTGCTCATCTAGTCAATTCAAATTTTCGTCTTCACTATAGAATTTTGTGGCTTCCTTTGTAAGCAATAATAATCTCTTTCAAAAATAACACACACAAAACATTTCCTTGTCAAGAGCAAACACAACCTGTTATCCAAGGAATATCTGAAACCACTGTGAACCCTGAGTACATCAAAGCCAAAAGGAATAATTGGGGGATTGAACTAGTTAATCTCCAGAGATGCCTTCCAATCCCCACAATTATGGGATTCTGTGAATGACGTGAGAATGTCAAACTAGTGTTACGTGTGCACACATCTTGGCCCATACAGAGCCTGCTACACAACAAGTTGCAACAAGCTATGGACAGCTTCTGACATTAAAGAACAATTGTTTGTTGTGAGGAAGTCTAACAGTAGAAAGTTTATAGTTAACAAACTACTTAGTATGATTTAAACATGGAAGAAAATTCAATAGTTATGTTCCAACCTTTAAATAAACTGAAGGGCAGCTTGCAGAAGTATATCGAAGAGAAGGGCTCATATGTTACGTAAAATAAACCAGACATGAGTACTTTCTAAAGTTTATTGTGATAGTCATTAGTAATTCTTACTGAGCATGGTCTCAGGCTTTCTACTTTGGTGCTCATCCCTTTTTTGTGTTTACCAATTAATATTATCAAAGTCTATTGCAAGAGTGAGATATATCTCATCTTAGATCTTAGAGTAAGTATATCTCATCTTAGAAAAGTTGAGATATACTTACTAATTCTAATGTTACTTCCTTTTGAAGACTATTAGCTATAATGGCTTAAAAGTACACATGGGTGAAGGAAGGGGTTAAAAAAGATTTATCTTAGATATCAGGAAAAATATCTTTACTGGAAGAGTTGTCAAGTGTTGGAACAGGTTGTCCAGGGAAGTGGTGGTGTCACCATCCCTGCAGTTATTTAAAAGGCGTGTAGATGATGTGCTGAAGCATATGATCTGGAGGTGGACTAGGCACTCAATGTGGTTGGACTCGATGATCTTAGAGGTCTCTTCCAACACAAGTGATTCTATAGTAATTCTTACTTTTCCCTTTTTCCCTTGCTCTTTCCCCTTTCATTTTCCTTCGGTTGCTTTTCTGTGCCAGGCTTTGTTTTATCTGATTCCTCATTTACTCTCTTTAGGAGTGGAGAAGAAATCTCAATTATTTCTACCCAATATCTTCTGAATTGGGAATGCCATTAAATAGTTGGCCAGCAGTCTTGCTTCATTATCTTTGCTGAGCATTTACTATAAGTATATTCAGTTTCATTCTCCTGTTCCATTTCATCAGTCTCACTGTTCCGTTTCTCTCTTTTTGTACTCTATTCTTAAGTGTTTTCAGTCACGATTCAGTGGATTGTGAGCTATCTTTTCCCCACTGATTAACTGGCTCCACCACGCAGACTCAATACCTTGGAATGCGTTTCTTTCTTTTCAATCTACACCTTTGTGTACTTTACAAATACATTTTGACCTGTACTTGGAAGCTTTGTAAGAGTCTGAAGGGGCCTATTTGCCACAGTGTGAATCTCTGATGAGCAGCTCACTGACTGATCCTTTAACACTTGTCCTTTCTCAGGTGAAGGGATGCTTCAGCGTTTCGTCTGTTTTTGTAATTCAAGCACTTCTGATTTTGCAGCCATTGCTTTCTTTTAACAATATCAGAAGCTTGCCCTGATGTTGTTTCTATGGCAACCTGTCGTCCTTTCAATTTGTTTGACCAAGCAGCACACAATGTAGTGCATTTGTGAAACTGTAACTTAAAAACAGCAGGTGACATTTTAAAACAAAAGCATCAAGCTCCAGGAAAGTCTTTACCCCCTGCCCCTTTAATAAATGTAAACTCCAAGCCTCTTGAGTTTTAACTGCTATTAATTTGTTTCGGTTATGGAAAGTATGAAACAAAAAAGAAAGGAAAGCATACATAGTACAATTGCTGCTGCCATTACAATATCGAAATGAAACTTGAAAACCACTGAAAAGGACACTTTTTTTTTTCTTTTTTGATTTACTAATGTCTGAGGTTTAACCTTGAACAATTTTAGAAACATCAAAGAAAATCCTGTTCTCTAATATTGCATAGTACAATAATAATACAAATAATATAATGCATGCAATATATGCAATATAATATATATATATAAAGTAATAGGGCCAGATCGGTCACATAGAAATTACAGGGCAACAGCATTTTGGAAATGAGAATGAAAAAGAGTTATAATTTGCAGTGTGCTGACAAAGATTAAAATTGCTGTATTATAAAGGATTTTATGTTTCCTTGGCTTGTTTGTTTGCTTGCAGCAATGGGAAAAGGAATGAAACGTTATGAAGGCTTAGGGTCACATTCATGCAAAGTGGGAATATGAAATGAAACCATATTACTTCATGCTGGCTTTCATGAAGCTGTCTTCAGAATCTCTAAATTTTTTTCTTGTGCTGCACTCCTGAGTTTAGTGGAGTTAAAGTGACTCCAGTTGGTTCTTCACCTCTGTTAAAGCCTCACTTTTTCCTATGAGTCCTATCATATTCTTCTTAACTTATAGACTTCATCAGTTATCTGACGAATAAATTCACATGGTCTAGTGAGCCACAAATCCTCTTAGGTGTGCTAGATGCTTGAGAAAAATTTTTATTGAGATCTTGTTTATGTTTAATCAATTTTAAATTTTTCCTCTTCAGGGACAGAACACAGAAGATGCAAATATGCTTAGGTGTGGTAAACCAATCTGAAATTGGTATATTTTATTAGGATTTAACTTTTATTTAGCAGGAAATTAAAAGAGATTTAGGTGAAAATTAAATACCTTTTATTCTCTCTGAATATATTTTTCATGTTCTTCTCAATACAGAAGTATTATTGTTCGGTATAACAAATACACTTGCATAGGGTGGTATATGAAATTTCACCCCCTTGGGATTTTGATTGGGAACAGACAGATGTAAAATAGATAAGGATGTGAAACATATAAAAACTCAAAAGACATTTTATATTAAAAGTTTAAATACAGCATGTCACACTGACCTTAATTGAGACACTGCACGCTACTGAAATTTATCTTAAACTTTGTCATGTACTGTTCTGTAATTAAATTCCCATCACATTAGATTTGACATGAAAAAGTTTGGGGTAAACAATTTTTTTTTTAATAAATAAACAAATTTGGGGTAAACAAAAAAGCATTTGTTTAAAGTAATTATCTTTATTCTTATGTCTGTGCTCATGTTCTTTGGAGAAAAATATGAATTTTGCTTATGTTGTTACATAATATGTAAGGAAAAATACAAAACATGCTCTGTGAAGGACCTGTATGTGATAGGTCTATAAATCACAGCTTCAGCCTGTATCCAGATAACTGCAGTGCTAGGAGAGACAGACATACTTCCTTCATCTAGATTTAGCATCTTCAACATGTTGTTGCCTCCGTCATTCTAATCTGGATCCAGGACATACTGACACATGTAACAGTTCTTCTTGATGTATAAAACATAAGATGAATTGTTGAAAAATGTGAAAACCTTTTTCGGAATCCATCCACAATATATCTCATTGAAACCAGAAAGGGAGCAGAGTTTTCATGCTAAGGAATATTAGACGAACAGCACAAAGGAGTTTTGTGGAATATTAGACGAACAGCACAAAGGAGTTCTAGTAAAATATATTATTTTGAAGACAAAATTTTCAGAAGCATTTTAAGTAAAGATAAATGAAAAAAAAGTTTTCTATAATATCGACTACAATTTTTTTTAAAAAGTAGGAATATTTTTTCTTACAAGCTATACAATGAAGGATAAAGAGTAGAGGTTCTGTGACGAGATGCTTAAAGATAAAGAAAAAAACAGAAAGAATTCATAGATATAAGAACAATAATGGAGATAAATATGCTTGAGGTACACATAGAACAGGTATTCCAGAAAAGACATAGTGTCAAAATGCATCCCATCATTGTATATGTATATACATGTGTATATATGTATTATGCCTACATAAATGCATGCATATATTTTTATATGATTAAATAAAATCAACAGTATTATCCTCAATGCAGTTTGTATAAGGCTACTTTCCTTTTGTGTCTTATTTAGTGTAATTATAATATTCAGTCAAAATCCTCCAAATTTCTGTTACTGCAAAGAGCTGCAAGAGAAGGTAGACCTTACAGCAGCCTGGCAGTACCTAAAAGGTGCCTAAAAAAAATCTAGAGAAGGGGTTTATCAGGAAGTGTAGGGATATGGTAAGGAGTAATGGGTTTAAACTGAAAGAGATTAGATATAATTTTAGATTAGATATAATGAAGAAATTCTTCACTATGAGAGTGGGGAAGTACTGCAACAGGTTGCCCAGAGAAGATGAAGATGTCCCTTCGCTATTAGGTTAGACAGGGCTTTGGTCAACTGAGTCTAGTGGAGCGTATCCCTGCCCATGGCAGATGCGTTGGAACTAGATGGTCTTTCATGTCCCTTTCAAACCAAATTCTATGCATATATCTACTCTGTAGGATGACAGTACTCTGCTTGTAGTATTAAAGAAATATTTGGGGATTAGAAAATACATAAGGCAAACCCTAAAACTATATATATTTCCTATAAATTTGGAAATATTATCTTTGAATACATCAACATTGAATCCTTATTTAAAATCGAGCTATTATATTCAGATAAGCAAAATGTCATTACTAAAGTGTATAGGTCTGAATGTGATTTAAGTTTAAGCCTTTTTAGGTTTTATATTTTGTGGGAAACCCATTTGATCAGATGTTTTTCATAAGCAAACTCCAGATTCTGTTTCTTAGGTATAGAAGAGTATGGATTCAGTTTAATTCCATATAAATTATCCTACAACTATACCAGATTCTTTCTCTGCTTTCCTGTGTACCTTCCAGCATCCTTTCTCCCTTCTGTTCACCTTGCCTTGGCTTTCTTTTCCAGTGAATTAAGAGGAGGGAGTCAGAGATGGGGAAGGTCAGGAAGAACCTCAGGACTTAGGATACAGATTTGAAAAAGAATAAATTATGTTCTGTAAGCACTTCCTGCAAATTAGATGAGCTACATACTTACACTTGAAAAGACTTAAAAAAAATTAAGAAATAAAGGAACATCTCAAATGACATTTAAATGATGAAGTAAGCTAATGAACACCTTGTTCCAAATATTTTAGATTTAAAGTAATTTTCATAGAGTAGTAGAATGAACTTAGCTCTACGGAGCAAATGCATTTAGAAGCAGGGCGAACTGCTGAGTACCTAATAATGTAATGCTTTTTCTAACACAAAAAAGGGACACAGTTTATTCTTATATTCAATTTTTGAATACATCATGATAATTTTCTAATGTTTTCTTGAAAGACAAATATGCTTCCGTAAGTTACCCATTTTAGATAGTTATTACCCCTTAACACTTGATCTTACATAGAAACAAAAATTAAATATTCCATTTGTCAAAACTTAATGCTCAATGATCTTTAAAGTGGGAACTTATTGGAGTTAAAGGTCCTAGTCTCATTGGATGATATGAAGTGAATTCACTTAAAAAGGCATTCTAAAGGAATTTTACGATAAGCGTTAATAGTTTCTAAATGGAAGGGGAAAAATATCCTTATTCCAAAATATTTCTTATTTTTGTCTCTACAGAAGACCCGTCTTTATTGTAAATCTCATGGTAAAGGATGAATATTTATGGATTTGATGTCTAAAGAAAGTAAAGAGTAACTTTTTTATTAACTTGTGTATTATTGTTTAATGCAAGTTAATATAAATATTAATTCATGCTCTCCCTAGATTTATAACTCTTCCAATCTTATTCAGTGCTCCATGTTTTCTGAATTTGATTTGAAGTAAATTATTGTGAAGAAAATGTACTTACCAATATTTAAATAAGAATATGCTTCCCTCCATTTCTGTTTATAAATGTCTATCATTATCATGTTAATCATTATCAGGTTAAAGGACAAGCAAAAATTACAACATTAATTCTTGTTACTTAGAAAAATGGTTTTGGTGGGTTGTTTTGTTTTGTTTTGTTTTGTTTTGTTTTTACAATGAATACTGAAGCTAAATAACATCAAAAACTTCATATTGGCCATTTTTATCTTTTAGTACCTGTTAAATAGACCATTTATGTCTTCCACTCATAAAAGTGTACTTCTAGAAGGTTTTCTTTTTACTACCTCACATTCCACTGCTTGAGATGCTTTGTGTTTTATCCTTTCTTAATTTACATCTACATGTTATAAAAATTCCTGTATAATAACCTCTATTAGTAACCTCTAAAAATTTGACCTCATATTCACATTTTATATAAGACAGAGAATATATCTGTTTCAAGTTTCATGTAAATTAAGAACTCAAGAGTTGGCTGTTGTCCTCTTCCTGCGTTTCTCTGCTTTCTTTTGAACTTCATTAATCTGCATTTTACCCTGAATAATTACTATTATTTTAAAAGTTGTAACTTACCCAAATACCATTTTCTTTAGATTTTTATTCCCATGCTATTTCATATACATTCTTTGTTTATTTTTTTCAGCTCACAAATGTGGTCTTCAAATCTGTCCCTATTATATGTCTGTAAGGCTTCTTTCCCTTCCTGAGAAAGATTAACTCATTCGTTTTACAATTACATTAGACACTTTCCCTTTGACACAGTGGAATTCTTCCCTTTTGCTAGAATCAAATATTGAAGAGCCTGTTGCTCTCTAGTTTTCTGAATCAAAATACTTTTTTGATAATTCATTCCAAGAAATTGTTAAATATTCTATATTTTTGTTGGTTTTGCAAACGTATATGTAAGTAACCTTGTTACTCCTATGTTATTCTGTTTATCTGATTTTTTCTTTTAGGAAAAAGTTGTCCTCTCATTTCTCTTAAATGAGCAATAAAATAATTCCCTATCAGTATCCAGATTTCCTGTACATGTTAATTTTCATTTGACTGCATTCAAATTACTAAGCTAATGTACACCTTTGAAAGATCAGTTATCTTGATTTTTTTACATTTCTCTCAGTACTAACAATTACATAACTTATTTATATGTACATTATAAATATTAAATATAAATGCAAATAAAATATCCATTAGCTTTTTCATTATTGAGCCCATGCTGATCATAGATTTCCTGAAAAGTCTGTTTTGTATACACGACTCTTAATAGAGCAAGTGGTTCAAGTTAATTTAAAGCTACAGTAATTGTAAAGTAATCAATATAAGTATGGTAATAGAAGTTTTATTCAGAACAAGGCTAATTTTTTTCTTTAATATTACTGTGTGCTGATTGAAAAACTTATTGCTCATTGCCTGTAGCTTGGTCTTTCTCAATAGCTGCTTGCATAATTTCAGCTGGAATAGCCATAAATTGGTCTTTCTTTAGAGGACAGTCCTAATCACAAAATGCAACTCCAGAACAGAAGGGATCAAGACCCGAAAAGCTTCTAGCACTGTCCATCTTATTTTTTTTTTTTTACTAGAAACTGAATTTATTTGGTTAGAATGATCTATCATCAATTATAGCAGATTTTTTTTGCATGAGATTTTACAAAATACATTCAGAGAGTGGTTCACCATTTTTTTTTTGTTAGTAAAAATTAACAATTTTCAAATGTATATGTAATTATGAGGGTTACACGTTCTAACTTCATGAACAGAAATATTGAAATAGGTCTAATTCAGAGAAAACACCTGTTCATTTATAAAAAAAAAAACAAATCTCCATACTGCTGTAGTGAACAGAACAGAGGAAGTTTTAGTTCAGTCTTAACTTTTTTTACTGACAGTGAAACACCAAATGAACCATAGTTGTAAAGGGCCTGACTGGGGTTTGGCTGGGACAGGGTTAGCGTTTAGGATTTGTTATTAAAAGGATGTTGATAATACACCAATGTTTTGCCTAATACCGAACAGTGCTTTGAGAGGGACTGTCTCTTGTTCACTCTCTGCTCTGACCACAGTGAGTAGGCAAGAAGTTGAGAGGCAACACAGCCAAGACATCTGACCTGAATTTGCCGAATGGATTTTGCCTTATACTGCCATGCTCAGCAATGGCAAGTGGGGCAGAAAGGGCTGTCTTCTAAAGTAGCTATTGTTCAGACTGTCTGGGCACTCATCCTTCTGTGAGAGGTGCTGAGTTTTTTTCAGGTGCATTGCCTTTACATCACTTTTTTTCCCTGTGCTTTCTTCACTTATTAAACAGTTTTATGTCAACTCACAAGGGTCTTGTTTTCACTTTTGCTCTTCTTGTTGTCTCCCTGTTCACAGTGAGGGAGGAGGGAGAGTGATGTGGGAGTGGATGAGTGACTGAGTTTGGCTGCTTCGCAAGAATTCATATAAATTCTAAAATGTTCCATATTTCTTCTTTGTAGGGAAGTAGTTATAGCATAAAATTAATCGAGTTTGCCTGGCCTGATCTACATTTGATAAATTTTATTTGACTTTCCTTTTATCTTCAAATATTTATTTTCTGTCATGAGATCAAGTTGGCAGTTTTATATTTTCATGAATAATTCTTTCCTCACTCCTTAACTTTTAGTCCTCCTCTAGCATAATATATTTTAAAAAATATTTGTCATTGTACCTGGAATTTAAATATGACTTCCTCTAGTACATGCACACAAATTTTGATGACCTTAGTTCATAAATGTAACTGAAATAAAATCTTCTGCTATGATAAGTTGGTCAAAGGAGTGATGCCAGATGTCTGGGCTTCTTCATTAGCAAAGAAACAGCATGAAAACACCCCTTGTATCTGCCAGAACTGCTTGAATATATTGAAGTATATTGTTATAAAATTGTCAGGTTTCAAATGCTACTACTGGAAAACATGTATCTTACAAAGTATAGCTTCAGTACTTTTTCTACCTGTTACATTCTATATAACCCTACAGACATTAAGATTGTTGAAAGCACTTTACATTTACCAATGGGATTATGTTTTGAAGAATTAATTCAATATTAATTTCATGTCCATATTAGACAAAATTAATTATCACTACAAAGATCAAGTTATTAATAGTTCATGGATCTGATCTGAGGTTTTTCCAGCCTAGGAGTGAATTTTAATTAAACTAAGGAAAGGAGAGTCTCTTGTCTTCAATAGTAGCTAATAGTGAAAACAAAGGGAAAATTTAAAGAGAAGTACAAGTAAAGGTAACTCCTCCACTGTATCACCATAATCTGAGTCATTTTCACTACAAAACATTCCTGAATGAGATCGTATAATCATAGATTATATTGAGTTGGAAGGGACCCATAGGATCATCAAATCCAACTCCTGGCTCCAGACAGAATGATCATGATTTTTTCTGTCTCTTTTTTAATATATTCTGATGTTTAACGTCCACATCTTCCCAAAGCAAGAGTCCCACAGCTAAGAAACTTATTACATGAAAGTCATTTTCTTTGACATGTTTTGAAATTACCGTCTGTCCGTTTCTTGTGATGTCCACACTTGCAGGATAGGAATAAGTATTGAACGATTGCAGTCGATCAGATTTCTGGGGTTCATACTTCCATGGAAGTCTATGATCCCTTCCACAAATCACATTTGCTCTTTGAAGTAACTTAGCTGTTTCAGTTTTTCTCTCCATTAAATATATGTTTTGACCAACCTTACAACTCCTCCCACTTTCTACAATTGTACAATACACTTTCGTAGAAGGTGTGAGATGTAAGTTGTATACCGTCCAGATTGTTCAAACATGAGTGATCAATACAAATCATGTCCTGATGTCACTCACATATCCCATCTAATCTCTCAGAACAAATAGATAGTAGAATCTCTCTTACAGAGAGGTACACCTCCTATGTTTACTAAATGTATAGAATTATAAAAAATAGAGAATATTTGAATTATATAATCTTTTGGGTTGGAAGGGACCTCTAAAAGTAATATAGTTGAAACTCCCCTGCAATAAACAGGAACATTTTCAACTAGATCAGGTTGCTCAGAGCCCCTTCCAACCTGACCTTGACTGTTTGCAGGGATAGGGGATCTATTACCTCCCTAGGTAACCCGTTTCCCTGTTTCACTACCTTCATCATAAAAAAAGCCGATAAATTCTTCATTATATCTAGTCTTACTCAACCATTTTTTTAGTTTAAAACCATTACCTCTTGTCCTATTGTTATGAATGCTACTAAAAATTCTGCTACCATCTTTCTTGTAAACCCCCTTTCAGATATTAAATGACTGCAATAAGGTGTCTCCAGATCCTTCTCTTCTCCAGGTTGGAAGCCCCCAACTCTCTAAGCCTTTCCTCACATGAGAAGTGCTCCAGCTCTCTGGTCATCTTTGTGGGCCTCATCTGGACCCACTCCAATAGGTCCATTCTGGATTCAGTACTTCAGGTGGGATCTCACAAGAGTTGAGCATAGGGGAAGTATCACCTCCCTCCACTCTTTTTTTTTATGAAGCTCAGGATGCAGGGACTTTTTTGGAGGCTACAAACACACAATGCTGTCTCATGCCCAGCTTTTTATCCACCAGTACCCCCAGGTCCCTTCTGCAGGGCTGGTCTCAATATCTTCATTCTCCATCCTGTGTTGATACCTGTGGTTGTCCCAAGCCAGGTGAAGGGCTTTGGAGAAACAGTATCTGAAGCACCTGAAAGCCAATGACAAATTGAAGTTGGGGCAATGCCAAACTTAGTAACTATTTCTTAAATGTAGGGCAGAAATTTTTTTCCTATGCTTGAGCGAAAAATAATGATGTAGAGAAGTCTGTGCAATGCACATGAGGTGGCTACACATCTTTGCTGACAATTAGCAACACTTCGGTCATGAAACAAGCTGATAGCATCCATATTAGTTTGGTCAATTTTCAGCTTTTCTACTGTTTCAGAATGTAGGTTCTGGAGACTTGTCAACTAAAATGAATCCTTCCCTTATTTCATGTTCCACAGATGAGATTATTTTCAGAGGACACCAATGATGCTAAACTTGGATGTATATTATGCCTTTCACAGGCACTCCAGAAAGGTTTTGAAAGCATTATCCTCAGCAAATTTATACACCAGTGTAATGGTATAATTTGCAAATGATGCTCTATAAGATTTCATGGACCTATCGAGGGTGAGAAAGCTGCTGATGTAGATAACCTTTATGATTTCACTCAGCTGTGAATAGGCTGACAAGGAGAAAATAGCTGTGAATATATTAAGTCAGAGGTAGAGATTTTTATTTTTTTTTAAATCTTGGGATATGATAGGAGTGTGAGAAAGATGTGAGGTTGTGATAACCTTAGACAAGCTTTTTTTTTTTTTGGTATTTTAAATAATGTTTTTAGCCATCACAGACCATTTTCTGATAATTTTACTTATATTTTGTCACTTATTATGTCTTTACTATGTAAATGTAGTCTTATGACTTCTTATCAATATAATGTGTCTGCTCATATATGTGTGAAGCCACATCTCCTGTCATACTCTAATCAAAATATTTTTACCTGTGGAATATCTGGGTAATTTTGCAGCTGTGTAATCTAAAGAATATTTTCTTATGCTTTTTGGAAGAAACAGCAAAAAAATCAGGTGTTGTACATCACATACCCTTGTCATTCCTTCAAAACATTTTATCAGCTAAAGGGAATTCAGATAAAGACAGCAGAAAAATGTGAATAATACAAAGGAGACAGAGACTGTAGCCCCCCTGTCATGGTCAAGTCATATTTGGAGAAATATGGTGAAAGACCATGCAGTAGAATGGTCTGCACTGCAGTCTATAATCAATATAAAATCATGTCAGAACTTCTATAATCAATGTAAAATCATGTTAGAATTTTTATATATCTTCCTAAGTAATGTCTGGCTTTCAATAATAGAATCACTAATAAGAAAAGGCTAGAAGATCCCCCTAATCTAATACAGTAAATTTTGTGATTCATCATCAGTAAGTCCATCCTTTAGAAGGACACATACATCTCCACTGAAGCCACACTCAGGAAAATCTTAATTAACAAAGAAAGAGGCACTAATGTACCATTTGGGGGCAAACTATACAAAAAAATTAAACAGTTATGAGCTATTGAACAAAACAAAACAAAACAAAACAAAACAAAACAAAACAAAACAAAACAAAACAAAAC
>VXBZ01012888.1:0-12843 GCA_013399135.1 Heliornis fulica | reverse complement strand
ATTTTAGTATGTTCAAACTCTATAAAGTTCTGTATTTCTAACCAAAACACAAATTTGATAGATACTTATTTTTGTTTATAGTATTCCATATTATATTTTATATTTAAAAATAAGATAAATAGGTATAATTTTAAAAGATATTGAGGACTTAGTGACATAACTTTTAACTGCAGTTTCAGAATGAAAAACTAAACACATGAGTTTGGAGGTTAAAAGGTGGGGGTTCTGGAAAGAGATCTGTGGGATAAAAAGTTAACAAGATTTGGTGGGTTTGTGTCAGAATCTATTTACTACAGAGCTTAGCTATGATATCATAAAGCCTACTAAAAGTAGGTGAGAGTCTTACCAGGTGCTCTTTAATGAAGCAAAACTACTACTTGCCTTCCAGAAAAGGTGAAAATGCCAGATCAAGTTAACAGCTTCATCTCCTTTTTCAGTATATATTTTGGTTTGATTTACAATACAATTCCAAGCCAGAGCAGATTGAAAGCTGCTCCGTGTGCATTCTCAATCTTTTTTGCCTTTTAAAAAGAAAATTTACTTTCTTATATTTTATCAGTCTTCCAGCTCATCACAAGATGATTTTCCACTTTGATACTCACAGGACAATGGTGGAGAAAAGAGAGGTGATAACTGCTTGATGCTGCCTAATCACAGCCAGACTATAGATGAACTGAACGTGAATTTTATGAAGCATCAGAGGACTAATATTTAGTAGAATTCTATGGTGAACTGTAGCTACAAAGAAATCACATTTCCAGCACTTTGCTCTCAACATGGATGTGTTTCAAAATCTGTCACACTGGGGAAGGTCACATGTGGTGACTCCAGCTTTTAGCATGCTTTGTGATGAAAGGAATGTTAATCCAGTCGTATATTATTTTTGGCTTAGGAAATAGGTCTTTTGGCCCTTGAATTTTACTGCTTAATCCAAAAGTTTCTTTACTAGAAACATTACCAACATTTGGTATTTTGTGAAAACAATGTAAGATTCGTGAGGAGTCCTGTAAACATGCTCAAGGGTGTAGAAAAATGCATACGTCATACTAATCATTGTTAGCCTTGTGTATTACACAAGTAGAATAACTGTGTTTAGATATTATAGTCTGTGATGGGCTCAGAGACACCCTATTGAACATGCTTGAGATTCTTGACCTGTTGTGGGAAAGATCAAAGCACAGTGATAAAATATGCCTGTGTGAATCCTTGATAAACAGATGAAAACAGCAGATAAAAAGATCCTCCAGCAAGGACTGAGCTATTTGGTGTCCACTTCCCTGCCTGGGTGCCTCTGTGTGCCTCTGCCTGGGTGCTGCTTCAGGGATGCCCCAGTTGTTGAGCTAATGAAAATAAATTTACTCTTTGCATTTCATCTGTGGTTTGACAGTTGTTCCTGTGTCCTGCCTGTACAGACTTAAACAGGTATAAAAAATTTTTAAAAAATATTGTTTTTTTAGGAATTTATTCTTTGTTTATTCTTATTCTTAGATTTATATTCTCCAAGATCAAGTTAACTGCCTGGGGAAGTCTCAATAGCCCTCAATGTAAATGGTGATATGTTTCCTGTTCTTAGAATATGATTATGATTTTATGGGTCTTGTATTGCTACTTTTTCTGCTTTCTTGGGCTTTCCTGACTGTGTTGCTCTATCAGTCAGGGCAGCATTCCCCAAATCTTTAATAGTGAGAGCTCAGTTTTACAAAACTGCACTTAACTACCTGACTGAAGCCTGAAAATTGTACTATTTAACTATTTCTTTTAATTTCACAATTTGTTTTTAATTTGTCTATGTTTGCAGAAATTCAGTTGAAGAAACAAGCAAACAAAAAGTAAACCTACAAATAAATAAAAGTATTCTTGCTCCTTTTGTGTAATGGCCATTAATGACAATGATTGATAGAACACATGAGACACCATAATCCTTCCACAGTTACTGCATTCTATGTGTAAATGATTAACATCGCAAAAAATGTATATGAAATTATTTGTCCAATGAAAGAAACTGAAACTCACACAGCTTATAATGTAGGTATTTGTCATCATATCTATAAATATGGTGAGATGATTTTGACTGATGATGTAACTTCCACCTAGACACTTTCTTACTGCTCCTCCTCCTCAAGAATAAGAGCGAGAAAATGAGATGAAAAAACTCATGGGTCAGGATAAAGACTCACCAGTTACCAACACGGGAGAAACAGACTCCACTTAAAGAAAAAAATATTTAATACTTTGCCATTTAAAGATATTTAAAAATAGAAACAAAGACTAAAAGTTTAAAATCTATCGTCCCCTCCACTTCTTCCAGGATCAACTTCACTCATTCCCAACTCCTCTACCCCCAACCTGCACAGCACAGGAGTGAGAGGAACAGGGGGCTGCTGTCAGATCATGGCACTTTGTCTCTGCCACTCCTTCCTCCTCACACTTTTCTCCTGCTCTGGTGTACGTCCTCTCCATGGTTTCAATTCCTTCAGGCAATATCAGTCTGTCCCAGCAGGAGACTTTCCATGGCTGAAATGTGGATATCTACCCTGGCATGGTCCTCCATCAGCTCTAGGGAAATATGTGTTCCCCTGACCCTGGATAACCTCCTGCCCTTGTTCACTGACCTTGATGTTCCCTCTGTTCTTAGTCAGTAATATTTTCCCTTCCTCTGAGTCTCTGATGTGTTTTGTGCCTGGTGTTTCTTATTGTCCTTTCTTAACTCTCTTTTCCCAGAACTGCCACTCTAATTGCCAAGGAGCTCAGCTGTGTAAGATGTCTGGAACCAGCTATGTTTATCATGGGACAGCCCATGATGTTTCTCAGAGGGGCCACACTGCAGAATCCTAGATGCCATCACCTGGACACTTAAAAAAATACAATAAGAAAGGATAAAATCCAAATATTTTAATGTCTTCTTTATAGCAGTAATACTTAACATATGCATCGGCTAGTATGCTACTGTAGTGTGAAACAGAGTAAGAATATAAACCTACCAGACTTTTAAAAAGTACATTAACAGTAAAAAAAAGTACATTAACAGTAAACAAAAAATAGGAAAATAAATGAATATGTAATAAAGTCCACATTTATCATAAAAAATCCTAAGTAAAATAAAAAAGAAATAAATCACTTTTCTAGTAAAAAGAAAAGGAATCAGACATTTTGATAAGGTGTGGAAAAATAAATCTTTCTTTTAAAAAGAGTAAAAAAATTGAATATATTAAGGCTTATATGTTAAACTTGAAGAGTTACTAGTAATGAGATTTATCAACGGTTCTGTACTGCTATAAGTTCTCCTGGAACTTGTTAGACCTTACAAGCCAGTGTGACCTAAAGGCTGAAGAAAATGGTGAAGAAAGTGTGTTCAGGTCTACCCAGATGTGATCACCAGCTGACGCAGCTGCTGGATGTAGAGGAGAGCCAGCAGAAGCGAAGTTTCTTAAAACTCCAATGAATGATTACTACTGCCATTTTCTAGAAGTGTTATATTCCACCTTTGGTGGTAATTTTGATGTATTTTCCAATTGACAACCTATTTGTTTCATCAGAGCTGAATAAAACTCAGTGCATGGGAACACAGAACAAGCTGAAATATTAATAATTCTCATCATAAAATCATTCCATTGAATGTCTCCAGGTTCTCTGTCATGAAATCTTATAGCAGTGTATGTCTTCATTACAGAATAGATAAAATCTTCTGATAATTTTGGTAATGGCCACTGGTAATCTACACTAGTCCTAAAACTTCAGAAATCTTCCAAAGGGTCCAGTGGTGTATTGGAGGTAGACTTTTAAGGGATCTTTTGTTTGGACCTAATATTTCCCACATTAACAATAGTTTTAATATTTATTTCCTAATTAAAATAATTTTTCTTTGCTTGTGCTGAAAAAATGTTAGTTCAATATTGAAATATCATTTTTAAGGGAATTAAAATAAACTCACTAATAGGAATAATAAAAATAAAATAGGTAAATATATATCTCAAATGTAATATTTAATATGACTAATATTGACCATATTTACTCTCTCTGGTATGATGACTGTATTAGATGAAGAAACTTTAAAAAGTATTCCAGGAAGCAAAAAATATATAAAGATGGAATTACATAATGACAAGAATATAATTTATATATTCTCACTTTTTAGAAATTAAGGGTGATTTTCAGGTCCAAGTAAAAATTCCCCCCAAAATATAAATATTTTAGTCCTCTAAAATCCTGCTATAGTTTATGAAATGAAAACTATTAAAGGATATGTCCTCAAAATAATGTATGGGAGCTCTTTACTCTTTAATAAATAGGCATTTCTTACTGAAAACCTATGACACTGCAGAGTTCTTGACCAGCTCTTACTTTGCAATGCCCTCCACTGTGAACAGATAAATGGTGCGTGTGAAAGGTAATTAGGTAGTGGTTTGGAAATAATATTATATCATCATATCAGAGAGTTGCAGGTCATGCCCATACTGTGCAACAGAGGGAAGTGCAGACTTCCTTAACTGGCCCTGACTGATTCAGTCCTGCAGCAAGCAGCAGGATAGTTAAACCCAAGCTATATTCTGTTTGGGCTGATTAATCATGCTAACAGGAATATGGTGTTACTGGGACTGAATCATAAAAACATGCAGGGTGTTATGCTACACCATGGAGAAGTGATTGCTTGCTCCAATGAGAATGAATGTCTCTATCACAATATTGTATTCTGCAGCACAGGTTTTGTCAGATTCAAAGGAGAGTCTTTAACGGATTTATGTTGCTGCAACAAAACAGGGTGGGATTTTTCTCAGGAAGAAATATATGTGTGTTTTTATAATGAAATAAATTAAAGGGATATATTAATTGGAAAGGAATTTTGCAATAATCTGGTCATTGTTTCTTCAAATTTTACTGCTATTTGTGTTAACATGTGGTTTTAATTTGCTTTGAAGATATATGCTTCTGAGGTTGCTATAAAACCTTTTAGATTACAGGTCTTCAATATTTATTATTTTTTTTAAAAATTAGTCAATTATGATTCATGTAGGTACTCAGGAAAGCAGATGAAAACCTGTTTTTAGAAAAACATTTTCTAATAAAATAAAGGATAATGTTGTTCTTCTCTATCTTCTGAATAATTTTTGGTACTAATTTTATTTTTATACCATAGACACTATATTTACCAAATTTTATAATTCTATTTGCGATGATTCTCCTTGGTTTATCGTGTTTTTTTTGATAAATGAATGTTTCTAAACCAAGTGTCCATTGACAGGACTGTTGTTTATGTGTGGTAAGTTTTAATGTAGTATTAATGGGAATCACAGTAATATTTTTCTGCAAGGTATCACTCTCACATAGGATCCACAACAAATAACCTAATGTAGTTGAAATGCATTCCCTGTGGTGCAAAATAAGAAGAGCTCTTTTCCCAATATTAATTCTTCTAAATGACTATATATAGGAGACAAGTCTGTAGTAACCAGCCTGTCTGTCCAATTCTATTTTGAAAAATTTCAGAAGCTAAGGGGAGCTAAAGATATTGTCAAATTCCAAGAATCAGCATTTGAATTGTAATAAAACTGTTCTCCTCTGGCTCATGACTTCAGTATGGAATTTGGTAGAAACTTCAAAATGCACAAAGTTGTCTTGAGAAGATAGATGGTGATTGTCTTTTCCACTCCATAACCTTCAAATAAAAAAGTTCTTGTGGAGAAGGGAAGGGAAGAGAAGGGAAGGGAAGGGAAGCAGAAATCCATTTAACTATATAACCACATAAAAAAATATTAGCGATTCCAAGTTATTCTGTTATCTGATTCAGTTTTCTAGTTCTTTTTTTTTGCAGTCACAATGCTTATCTGCAAAGTCCAGATAAAATTTCCCTTCGCATTGGGATATTCTCTTCTTCATATATTCAAGTAATTGCCATCAGCATAAAAAGGAGCTACAATTCAACAAAAATTAGAAAAGGCTGTGGTTAAAGTGATTTTTTTTTTATTTTTGACCATGGCACATGTCTGCATCCTTTGGCATAGTTCAAAAGCACTCAGTGCAGAGATGGGGGTACAAAACCTTATTGTGATCCTGAGATTTCTTGAGTAGGGCTTATCAAAAGTGTGTGCTGAGTCTGCAGTTCTGTCTGTTGCCATCTAACACTATTTGGGTGTCAGGGGATCCATTTCTTTCTCCTTCACTGGAATAATGACAAGAAAGTTTCAGCCAAGGAAAAAGCACTTTAATGTGTCCTTGAGGGATCTCTGTAATGGTTTCTACAGTGGTTTGTATTATTCAGGTAGTGCAAAGGTATTTGCATGACAGCAGTATCCAGACCTTGCAAATGCATAAAGACAACAGGGAATATTTTTACTTCATGCTGTAGCCCTGGCAGAGATGCAGTACAATGAGGTATAGAAGCTTAATAAACAGCTCAGCCTCACTATTGGAAAAATGCTTATGTCAGAATTCTCAGCAACTACAGATTGGAGCAAGATGAGACCACCATAACTTCAGTCATCTAAATCATTATGAAAGGCAGTGTGGTAGACCATCATGAAGATGTGAATACAATTTTTGCCCTCACTCATCTTTACGAACATCTGTATAATGCTGTGTAGCTTCAATACAACTGGAAGTTTCTAATTTCTATTTCTTGCTCATAATGAACAGTAGCTAAAAATATAGTCCTAATGAAATTAATAGTATTTTTATTAATGGTGCAAAATCACAATAAGATTGTATCCCATACTATCCTCAGAATCAGATTAGACATATAAGGATTAGAAAGATCAGTAATGAGGATAGAAAAAGGTCAATTTGCAGAGCTCAACATGTTGTAATTCTTGCTATTAAGTCAATCTGGCTGTTCATTACCTGTTGTGTTCTTTGCAGAAAATTACCTGGTATCCCAGTAGACAAGTTAAACATGAATCTGCAGTATGTTTTTTCAGGGGAGAAAGTCAACCTGGCATTTGTCTCAGTCCCCTCCATTTGGCACGTGGCTGAGTAGACTTGAGCTCCCCAGCACAAGAAAGTTGTTCTACAGCAGCAAATCAAACCACCAGGATGCTCAGGGGATGGGTCTGTGCTAAGAGGAGATCTAATGGTGCTTTAGCTACCCAGTGGAAGAATGTAGGAGAGGCAGATTTGTCTTGTAGGTGTGGGTTTTTCTTGAAGGTGCATAACAATAAGAAGCAATGCTATAACTATGTGGTTAAACGTAAGCTTGTGTCTACTAACAGTCTAAATGACCATTTGACAAGATCCCTGTTGAGACCACTTTTCTCTAGGCTGAACAGTTACAACACTTTAAGCTTTTTCTCATAAGACAGATACATCAGAACCTTTGTTGTCTTCGTGGCCCTTTCCTGGACTGTCTCGTGTAGGTCCATGTCTCTCTTCCCTGGGGAGCCCATAACTAGATAGAGTATTCCAGGTGTGGCCTCACCAGTGCTAAGTAGATGGGAAGGATCACTTCCTTTAACTTGCTTATTGCAGTCCAGGATACCATTAGCTGCCTTAGAAGCCAGTTCACATTGCCAGCTCATGTTCAGTTTGGGGTCTGCTAGTACAGTTTCTGCCAAGCTGCTTTCCAGCTGGACAATCCCCAGCACATACCAGTGCATGGGTTGTTCCTCCTCAGATTCAGGATTTGCCACATCCTCTTATCGAACTCCTGTTTTTCCTGCCTCTCAAGGTCCCACTGGATGGCAGCATGATCCCCTGTCTTGTCATCCATTCCTCAGTTTTGTGTCCTCTGCAAACTTGATGAGGTTATGCTCTTCCCATTCATCCAGATAATTAATGAAGATGTTAAACAAGTCCGGACCTTCAGGGTGTAGAATTAGTCACTGGCCTTCAACTAGACTTTGTGCCACTGATCACCACACTCTGGGACTGGCCACTTAACCAATTTTGAATCCACCTCACTGCAAATGCAGTCCATACTGTAGACTTTTCAATGAAGATCATATCAGAGACAGTGTGAAAAGCCTTACTGAAGTAAGTTGGTCAAGCATGGCCTCCTATTCATGTTTTCATGCTGACTATGCCTGAAGATTTTCTTTCCATTCGTGTGCCTGGAAATGTTTTCCAGGATTAGCTGCTCCATCACAATATACATGTACCAATTGTATACCTAAGTAAATTGCATATATACATAAATCAAATTCATACTTTGTAAAGTATAAAAATTTGTATATGGTTGAGGTTGTTATAAATATGAAATACTTTATTACCAAAAATCTAGCAATTCTAAAAGCCAAGGTTTCAGATTCATTACCATATGAAAAATACAATTAATAAATCGTACGGTTTATAGTATGGGATTAAATCATATGTTGGCATGGAATCTAGGCTCAACATTCTCTCTGGCAGACAGAAAGCAGTACAAAATCTTTAATACCTGCAAGCTGTTACTCTTAACTGCCTCACACACTGAAAACTGGAGTTTACTGTCTAGACATACTTACAGGAAAACAAGCCAAATAAATCAAGACGAGTGTCGTACTTACCATGAATTCTTACTGGCCCCTTTCAAAAATAACTGTAAAACATTGCAAATGAGTGTTTGGCTTTGTCATATATTTTTTCGTCATTATTTGAATCCACATTCTGAAATGCCCTATTTAGTTTAAGGGGTCCTTCAGAGTAGAGATAATTTGGTCAGTAATGGTAAACTGAATGTTGTTGATGCTCGGAGTAATAAAACATATGAAACTAAAGCAAAACACTCCATATATGTGGTTTTGGGGTTTTTTTGTTTGTTTGTTTGTTTTCCAGAGTAATTTCACTCTCCTTCTACACAGTTTTAGTCATTCAAGTATGACAATTCGATCCAAGCCTTCGATGTCTTCAATAGTGAAGACAAACTAGGCATAGAAAACAGACATGGTGTCCCACTAACTTTAAACATGTTCAAGCTACCTATGCAAATATCACTATTTCAATAGAGACCAAAACACAGTTCTTATGATCCTGTGCTCAGCACAGAAGAGTTAGATAAATCAAATCAGAAAAATTCGGTGTTTACTTCACAGCAAAATTCTTTCATCAGTAACGAGAATCATATAACAATAAAAAAAGATTTGTTTAGACAATGCTTAGGGAAATGTGTAGAATTTACCTCAGCAGTCCTAAAAACTAACTTTGAATTTCCTGAAAACTTCCTTATAGACACATTTAAGATCTGTGTACGCAGAATAGAATGCTAAAGTTGTGTTTATACTCATAAAATGACCAAAAATATTTTCAAAATGGAATCCAAAGTCTGAGAAGAGCCACAGCATGCCCCTGGGCAAAGAAAGCTTGTGCTCCCTCATACCTGGGAAATCAGGCCTCTGATAGGATCCCAGAGATATTTTTCCCAGGGTCAGTAACTCCCAGGAAGCATGTGGCACAGAGCAATCTGAGAAGCTGAGAAGCTGTCTTACCTGTAAAGATGCAGGCTGCTTGCTACAGTTTTCTGTCATTGCTAGGTTTAGTGTACACAAGGTTTAGTTCACTGCTATGGACATTTACACAGAATCGACAGAATCTGCCTTTTGTAAACTTATGTTGACTGGGCCTGATGTCCCAGCCAACAAACATGTGCTGCATGATAGCACCCAGCATGTCTCTCTCCATGATCTTGCCTGGCACTGAGGTCAGACTGACAGGCATGTAGTTCTCTGGATCCTTCCTCTGACCTTTCTTGTAAATGGGTGTAACATCTACCACTCTACAGTCAAGTGGAACTTCTCCAGTCAGCCAAGACTCCTGGTAGATGATGTAAAGGGGTTTGGCAAGCTCGTTCACCAGCTCGCTCAATACCCTTGGGTGGATCCTATCTGGCCCCACAGATCTGTGGATGTTTAATTGGCCAAGCAGGTCTCTAACCATTCCCACATGGATCATGGGAGTTTTTGCTGCTTTTCCTCACTGTCTGCCAGCTTGTGAGGTTGAATACCCAGGGAACATCTTACCTCACTGTTAAACACTGAGACAAAGAAGGAATTAAGTAACTCAGCCTTGTCCTCATCCCTTGTCACTAGTGTTCCCCTGGTATCTAGTAAAGGCTTGAGATTTTCCTTGACCTTGCTTTTAATGATGATGTATCTGTAGAAAGATTTTTTGTTATCTTTCACAGAATTGGCCAAGCTGAGATCTAGTTGGACTTTAGCCCTTCTGACTTTCTCTCTACATGATCCTCATCCCTGTAGTCCTCCCAAGATGACTGTCCCTTCTTCAAAAGCTCATAGACTGAATGAGGCAACACAGAAACCTTGATTACATTATGCTAATTTCATAGGTGCTTACAGCTCTTAGACTTAAAAAATGTATGTTAGAGTCACAGCCTTTTAATATTTCATGGTATTTCAGGAGGGTATCTGCATACTTTATGGGTAGTTTCATTATCTGCATTTGAGTAAATTCAACCCAAATAATTTAGAATTAGAAGCACATTACAGTATTTTGTACACTTTTGAAAATTGAATCCTAGTTAACCATGGACACAATTGCTCAAAGTCTCTCAAAGACTCTTCTGAATTGTCTGATTATGATGGTCAGAGAGAAGATAGGAGCAAGAAGGTTGAGAAACATAGTAAGAGGAAATGTTCTCATTATCACATACCTCACTCTGAAAGTATAGGGAAAAACTTTTAGGATCTTTCACCTGAAATTCCACTCGTCTTATTCCATTACCTACCTTTATAGACTGTTAGGGTCAATCAGTCCATTCTAACCTTTCCAACTCTGTTACAATGTTATTTACTCTTTCCAACTTTGTCATAATGTTATTTACCCAACCACTTGTTTTCACTTGGAGATTATCCTAAACCCTTACTAGAGATCACCTTGTTACACTGATGAGTAAGAAGTTGTTCTGCATTCCAGATTTTGTTGAATTCAGACAGTCCATAAATCACACTAGCCATACACACCTACATCCCCATTTGTCCATGCAAAAATATCTTACTGTGTTCTCCTAAACAGAGTAGAATAAAACACAGTCAGACCAATCCTTTGACAACTTGCCTAATATGGCTGTAACAAATAAACTAATGATACTTTTCTCATTACTGGCAATAAAAAGCAGTATATCATGATCAATGAACTGCAGAATGATAAATAAGGGGGAGCTTATTACAAAGTCCTTGAAAGAAGTGGTACTGTTTATATGGTCTTCAGAGGAAAATGGCACTGGTGCTACAATACAAAAAACTCCTGGTTCAAATGTCTTGGTTTCTCAAACTCAAGCCAATTCAGAAAGATGATTTTGTCACTGCGTGGGGAATATGATCAATAACTCTCTACCCCACATAAGTGAGCTCAGTGATGAAGCATTATTAAATGCTTCAGAGAGTACTTGTGTTAGTCATGCAACTAAGAGCCCACTTGACACTGGAATCAAAGCATTAAGATTCATAGGAATGTTCCGTGAAATGCAATGGGTTTTGGCTCAGACCTTGGAAAAGAAATTGTCTGTCTGCCTGCCTGTCTGTCTGTCTGTCTGTCTATCTATCTATCTATCTATCTATCTATTCATTTATTGGGGGGTGGGAGGGATGAATCAATATACTTCATCTTACTGGAAACTCTCAAGCAAAAAACCACCAAAAAACAAGGGTTGGGGAAGGGATAAATTCTTATGTACAGAACCACAACATATACTGATTGGCAAAGGCTGAATACCTACAATGCAGAAAATACATGTGGCAGTTGTGTTATAAACCACTGACAGTCTCTATGCCATGCAGAGGTAGTGTGCCTTGGCTATTTACAGATTCCGTAAAGGATAATTTTACAGGCTGAAATACTTCCTTGCAAGCGTCACTGAGATTTTATCTTGCTGTTCATTGCTCTGTAGTACATTTGTTCCAAGTTGCAGTATAACATCATGATCAGTTCATTATCTAGCTTCAGAATATGCTATAATAAAATAAAAATGTGCACAATAGTATTTAGCAAAGGCATTCTTCTTCCCCTTGGAACTGTAGCAGCTGCATAGGAGTTTATTCATGGAGATCTAGTATGTCATGTGACCTGGTTTCATCCTTCTACTGACCGGTATAGTGCCATGTTTCAGATATAGGATGAGAATAACATTTATAACATATTAATGTTTTCAACTGAGCCCATGTTAACCACATGAAATTCAACAAGGCCAAGTGCATAGTCCTGCAACTGGATCAGGGCAATCCCACAAACAGCTACAGGCTGGGTGGCAAATGGATTGACAGTAGTCCTGAGGAGTACTTGGGAGTGTTCATTTGATGAGTAGCTCAACATGAGACAGCAACGCGCACATGCAGACCAGAGAGACAGCTGTATCCTGGGCTGTAGCAAAAAACAACATGAGAAGGATGTCAAAGGAGGAGATTCTGCCCCTCTGTTCTTGTGAGACCCAACCTGGAATACTGTGTGCAGGTCTGGGTTGCCCAGTACAAAAGGACCTGTTGTAGTAAGTCCAGTAAAGAAAGTGTAGCTCAGAGGTCTGGAAGAGAGGCTGAGGGATTTGGGCCTGTTCAGCCTGGGGATGAGAAGGCTCCAGGGAGATCTTATAGTGGAAGCTGTTATGGTTCTGGCTAGCAAGGAGTCAGCAGAGATAAGCCAGACTGGCTATGTTTGATTTCCACACCACGTGACATCATGGTCCCCATAAAAGGGGCTACTTGGGGTGAGGTCAGTCTGTGAGGTCTGTCCTTGTGTCTGTAAAGTGCTCTGTGTTGTCCCCATGTGTGTGTTCCCCTCTAGCTGTGCTGTGCCAGTAACTGACATTACCCCAACCTGTGGGGGTTTTGTCTGTTTTTCCTCCCATGGGAAGCGTGAGCAAGCAGTGCATAGTGCTCTGCTGCTGGCTGGGGCTGATCCAGGACATGGGCCTACAGGAAAGCTGAAGAG
>VXBZ01012887.1:25123-55166 GCA_013399135.1 Heliornis fulica | reverse complement strand
GCACATGGCCAGGGCCCCAACAGGTATATACCTGTCCAAATTGTCTTGTATGTAAAAAAAAAAATATTTTAAAAAGTTAATTGTTCTCAACTTCCCTTGATAAATAAAGCAAAATTATGATTTTCAAACTATTTGAGCATATACATGAGAAAGAAGGATTATTCTTTTTATTTGAAGGATGAAAGAAAAGAAAATAATGCATAGTACTCTTTTCTGTTGCTTTTAACTCACAGAAGTCTGACCAAAAACAACTCTCAAAAGTTTGTCAACAGACATTCTGCTGCCAAGAGACTGAATGGAGTTAACTTAGTATTAGAAAAACATCCTTTTTAATGGTATTCCAATTAGAAAATATTAGAAATGCCTGTTTATTTAATGCAATATGATGATTTTGTAACAATAACAAATGAGCATTAACTTGTGCAGATGAACTACCACTCCATAAACTTATCAGCTGATGCAGAGGGGAAGCTGAAATGCTGCATTAGGAAAGTGTATACATCAACTTCAAAGTTACTTCAGTGTAAAAAAAACCCACGCAAAAATTGTTGAGCAGAAAAGAGAAGGTGAGGAAAAAGAAAGACTTTCATACAGTCGCCAGCTGTCTAGTGGTGAGCAGTGAGATCCCCTGACAAGCATCATTCACTACAGTACAAGAGATGGTGAGGATAAGGAAGATAATAAAGTTTTATTCATTCCTTCCTAGCACAATTACAGTTTTCATGGACACTAACACAATTCCTCACTTGCTAGTTTCTGTTTCTGACAATACTAATGCTGAAGTTAGTGTTATTAAATATCATCTTTTATGTAGGTAAGTAGGCGGGTATCCAACTACTAGATATTATTTACTGAAAAGTGATATGACTATCACCCCTTTCCCATCTCCTATGCTCTTTAGTTTCTAATATGAGTGTATGATCTAAAAACTGAGGCAAACAGTAAAGGGATTTTATGGTACAATTATGAACTAGAAGCTAGAAAGAAAAAAAGTAAAGAGGCATGGGAAGAGCAGGATGATTTAAACATCAGTGGAAATCACTATCCACAAGAGACAAGAGCCAGCAAAGACTCAGATCAGCAATGCCAAGGGAACAGAGCAGCTGGGACAGCAGGTTAAAAGCACTTCCAGGAATCCTCCAGGTGTGTAGATGAAAGACAGTGAATTAAAAAGGTAGGATGCAAAGTTACAAAGGGAAGTCCCATAGCATTACAAAGGCTAAGACACCAAAAGTGCTGTGAAATAGTAGTCTCAGCAAAATGAGCAATTCACCACAAAGAAAACAAAGAAAAGCATAACATTAAAAAAACCCCACCCCACAATGCTTTTCTTTTTTCTTTTGGTGTTTCTTGAGGTAAGAGAAAAGGAAAGTACTAATCCCAAACTTTTCACCAGGAGTCTTCTGTTTTGAGTGCCAGTCACTTGCAAGGAGAGATTTCAGAGTGTCCCTTTGTAGGAGATTTCAAAGCTAACTTCATGTGAGTTACAGCAGCAAGGATAACCATGGAGTTGGCATTGAGCGAGTCCATTTTCCCTCTTTCCACACCCTCTTTCCCTCTCCTTCATCTTTCCCTTACCCTTTACCTTCACCTTCCCTCCTACAAGACTGGACATTGTTCACTTACAAATTAAGTTGATACACAAATCTCAAAATGAAGATCTGTCTCTTGTGATTTGACACCAGTTAACTCAGTAGGTATACTAAGCCTTGCTTTTGTAAACTTGGCAGTTTTTTTACTTTTTCATTTTCTGGGTTTTGCTTTTTTGGTGTTTAATTTCTTGCTTTCATTTCATTTTATAGTTATCTGCAGAATGCAAGAGGGGAATCTGAAATCTGGAAATAACACAATCATCACATCAAAACCAAAAAGCCCAAAATATCGACCTACTTTCATAGAATCACAGAATCACAGAATTGTAGGTTTTCTAAAGGACCTCAAGAGATCATCGAGTGCAACCCCCTTGCCAAAGCAGGTTCCCTAGAGCAGGTCACACAGGTCGGTGTCCAGATGGGTCTTGAATATCTCCAGAGAAGGAGAATCCACAGCCCCCCTGTTGAGTGTTGAAGTGCTTGAGTCCCCTTCCCTGGAGGTGTTTAAAAGAAGGATAGATTCAGTGCTTGAGGACACGGTCTAAGGGTAGACTTGGTGGCGGTAGGTTAATGGTTGGACTGGATGATCTTAAGGGTTTCTTCCAACCTTAACAATTCTATGATTCTATGAATCTAAGACTGAAAAGCCTTTCTTCATAGGANCACAGGACTCCACGTGAGGCCTGACCAGGGCAGAACAGAGTGGGAGGATCATCTCCTTTGACCTGCTGGCTACGCCTCTCTTAATGCACCCCAGGATCCCATTGGCCTTCTTGGACACCAGAGCACACTGCTGGCTCATGGACAACCTGTCATCCAGAAGAACCCCCAGGTCTTCTCTGCATACATCCTTTTCAGCAGTTCATCCCCCAGCCTGTACTGATACCTGTGGTTGTTCCTCCCCAGGTGCAAGACCCTACACTTGCTTTTAATGAACATCACTTCGTTCCCAACTGTCTAGCTCTCCAGCCTGTTCAGGTCTCACTGGACAGCAGCACAGTATTCCTGCCTGTGTGGCTTTTGGCTTTTTTCATTAACGTTCACCTTTATTTTTAAAAACATTTTTGCCAATTTAAAGCTATTTGTAGTTGAACAATTATCAGGTTATTGTCAAAAGGATGTCTGATGATTCTTTGTCCACCTTGAAGCAATCACCATTATATCTAGCCCCTATTCAGGGTCTCAGCAGCAATCACTCATATGTGTTGAAGGTTCTCACAGAATGATACAATTATTTAGGTTGACTCTAAATCTAAGATGCTTAAGATCACTGAGTTAAACTCTTAACCTAACCCTACCAAGTCCACTGCTAAAGCATGCCCCTAAGCACCACATCTACACATCTTTCTAATATCCCTGGGGTTGGGCCCTGGACAGCCTATTCCAATGATTTATAACCCTTCCAGTGAAGAACTGTTTTTCCTAATATCCATCTATATGTACGGTGGTACAACTTTAGGCCATCTCTTATTGTCCTATTGCATGTTACTTGGGAGAAGACATCAACACCAACCTGTCTACAACCTCCTGTCAGGTCCTTGTAGAAAGAGATCAAGTCCCTCTTCAGTCTCCTCCTGCTAAACAAGGCCAGTTCCCTCAGCTGCTTCTCATCAGACTTGTGCTCTAGATCCTACACCAGCTTCAGTGCCCTGTTCTGGACACACTCCAGCAAGTCAGTGTCTTTCTTGAACCGGGGACACAAAACTGAAGACAGCATTGAAGCTGAGGCTTCTCCAGTGCCAAGTACAGGGGGACAATCACTGCCCTCTTCCTGCTGGCCATGCCATTTCTGATACAGGACAGGATTTTCTTGGCATCCTTGGCTACCTGGGCACACTGCCAGCTCATATCCATTTGGATGCCAACCAACACCACCATGTCTTTTTCTGCCAGGTAACTTTCCAGTCACTCTTCCCCATATTCAATAAGTTTTGATGAGAAGTAAAAGAGTAAGGAAATAACAGATAAACTACATAGTATCCCCTTCTATGCTCCAAGTTTTTTCAGATTAGAATTCAAAAATTCCTTTTAAAAGAGAGCATTAAGACACACATTTTCTTTCAAGAAGCCAGCTGTTAAGCCCACAGTTACTATCTGTTGCCTGTAAAATTACAGAAAACTAAAATTTCCTAACAGGTAGAAATCGGTAGTGCTATAACTACCTAAAAGCCTGAATGCACAACAGCCATTTTTCTATTAGATGGATTTTCTTTTATCAGTTCTGAAACCACCATAATGCTGTCCTAGTTTTGTCTGAGATCAAGTTAATTTTCTTTGTAGCAGCCATATAGTGCTGTGTCTTGAACTCAGTATGAGCATAATGTTGGTAACACACCGATGCATTTAGTTGTTGCTAGGTAGTTGTTGTGTTTATACTAAGCCAAGGACTTTTCAGCTTTTCATGCCCTGACAGGTCTACAAGAACCTTGGATAGCTGATCCAGGCTGGCCAGTGGGATGTTCCCCATCATATAATATCGTACTCCCTATATAACTGGGGAAGAGATGAGGGTGGGGAGGGGTGGCAAGTTCAGTGTTGAAACATAAGGGGAATTGGATTGTTCTTTTTTTCCTTTCATATCTGGTGTGCAATTGCATTTGGGCATCACCTGTATTATTGTTATTATTCTTATGATTGTTATTTTCATTACTATTGCTATCATTATTAGTATGGTTGTTATTGTCATTCTTGTTATTAGTATTATCGTCTTCCTTTGTTATTCTATTAAACTGTCATTATCTCAGCCCAAGAAGGTTTTTTCCATTTTCTTCCCTTACAGACACAAGGGGTGAGTAAGCATGGTGCTCAGTTACTATCTGGGGCTAAATCATGACAAATTCACAAACTTGTACTCTGCAGCATCTTCATGCCAGGGTGATGTAAACTCAGAAAATGAGCTATTACTTTTCTTATTAGAAAAAAGATCTAACAAAACCATCAACAGTGTCCTTACCACTGATTTAATTACAGCCCATACAAAACAGTAATACAAATAAAACACAGCCTGATTCTGTTCTTATGGCCATAAGACTTCTTAGACTCTTATGATCCTTAGATTATAAGACTCCTAGATCCAGTAAATATTACGGAAGTAATTACAAAACCCTTATGAGTGGCCAGAGGAAGTAGAAATGCTCTCCTAGTGATTAAACTGCTTATGAGACTGTCAGAGCTAAGCTGGCAGTCATGTGGAATCAGACATTAATAAGCTCTGTTCAGCAGAGCATCCTGTTGACTTTGCATGAGAAGCATTAGCCATGAAATTTCATTGGAATTAAATGTGTCTTTTTTGGATAAGGGTACTCATTAAGTCAATCAGCACACATGTTTTAAAATTCTGAGTAAAAACATGATAGAGCAGAGGAACTAAACAGTAGCAAATGAGTGAGCCGATCATGTAATGAAGCTGGATTAAAAAAGAGGTTGTGTTCTGGAGGAGGAATATGATTACCAAATCCTTATAAGAATAAAGAGAGCATATATGGTCTTTGCACCAACACAATCACCAGATTTCAGAAACATCAAACTTATGTGGGGACAGCTTATCCCACCTTTGCATTCTGCTTCCAAAGGAGCTGGCACTATCAGAGGCAAAACCATAAAAAAAAAAAAAATAGGCAAGACCTGAGCCAGGATTATACTCCCTTTGCATCCATGTCATCCTGTGATATTCAACCACACCAGAAAGGCATTGAAACTGGCATTACCAACACCCCTGAAACCTCCCTGGACCAAACGTGAGTTGGTGCTTTCAAATATTTTTGACATACCTCACCTATAGCTAGATCACAGATTTATATCCAAGGTTGATGTAGTGCCCATTGTACTGACTTCCACGCCTTTCATTAGGCACACTGTACCAGCATGAAATACACCCTCACAGGCACAATATGAAGTACTTTGTGTACAGACTTTGTTTTGTCATCTTGATCTCAGAACACACAAGCTGTGCAAATTTAGACGAAAGGTCCAATAACTTTCCTCTTTGCACAGGCTCAGCAGTAGGACCAGGCACGTCTAGGAAAATGGAGAGAGCTCCTCTCAATTCCCAGCCAGTCCCTTCCCATCTGCCCAACTGAAGTAGTTAATATGTCAAGTTTGTTCTTTGCAGCACAATATATTATAAAGCTCATACTCAGTAAAGAGAAGAAAATACCTATGTGCTTATTTATTTTTACAGACCTGTTGACAAGTGACAATTTGCCCTAACAGTATGTATTGTCTAAAAAATTAAAGTGCCAAAACATACAGATTATTCAGAGTCAGAGGAAGCTGCCAAAGCTTGAAGAGGTATGGAATTCTTTTTTTTTTTTCCATATTACAACTTCCTAATATAATGGGGAGTGCTAAACTCTTATAGTAAAGGTTATTAAACAGATGACAGGAGAGTGGGTAATAGATGTCTTTCCCTCTACAGGTGTTTTTATCATTTTCATAAACAACAGAATTGTTAAATGAAGTCTGTCTTGTTGATTCATAATCCCTTTCAATCACCCATGGCTTGTTTTTGACTACTTGCTTTAACTGGATATTAATGTATAGAGCTGTCTTCTCCCAGCCCTGTCCTGAATGTTAACTTCCTGCATATTAAGGCACAACAATACATGAATTTTCAACACCAAATAATAAAATAAAGCCATTTAAATTGGTGAAAAAAAATATTTATTTTTCTCTGACAACTATACCAGAAATTTATTATGCATAAATAAAGATCATATCACGTTTGCCAAAGTTGTATGTAACTCTCAGTAAATCAGATGGATTATACTTTAATCATCTGCACATTTATCACATCTCACATCCAAGTCAGTCAGAGAGAAGCAGTGACAATGAATTCAGCTTTATAACACAGGAAACACTCATAAGTTAATAATCTCACCTTGGCAAAGAGGACTGTACCGGAAGGGCATCAGTTGACATTTTCAAGGGTTTTTACTTTATCCTTTTTAAAAGGAAAAGGATTTAGCTTAGTTTTGCATTGAAAATGGCAGTTATATGTTTGAATGATGGATGACCATACAGTTTTGTATCCAAATTGTCATAACTGGGAATGAGTTGGTCCAGAGCCAAACCGCACTGCTGAATTGAGTGACAACTGTTACTGACTTGCAAAAAGACATATTAGTTTTGTTCTGTTCCCCACAAATCAGTGAAATAAACAGTATTCCTGGCATAATCTTTGAGGTCAGACTAACTCACATGGGGGCATGGAATGGAAGCATAAGTACTGCTGATCAGCAGGTGAATCTGTACATGTGGCTCTTTAAATGAAGTCCTGGTCCCATTTATAATGTTCCTCTTGTCTGGAAATTTTTACAAATAGACCTTCTTTGGACAAACAGCATACAACATTTAGAAAAAATAATGTAGAAAATTCATTTCCATACCAAGGGATAGTCTTGTAGTCACTTGTACAGTGAAAACTGCTAGGAAAAAATTGAGCTGACACATATCTGTGTTTCTAGAGCATCTGAGATAACAATTGGTTCCATCCATCAGTGTACTGGAAGTTCATAGTTGTCGTTGTATATATGCACAAAGCCATGATTTGTGAAACCATGAGACACATGCCATCTTCTCACTCAACTGTGTTAAGCTCTACTGAAATTAACTGAATTGTGTTGATAATTTAAAGAAAAAGGGAAAAAAAAACAAGAACCCCATGAAGGTCTCCTGAACTCTGCTAATGAAGTAGGTTTGCATTGAAAACCCAGCTTAATGTGTAACTCCTTTCAAAAACTCAAGTGCTCTTCAACTCATCATACATATACAAAATACACTGAACTGGAAATCTAGTAATATACTGTTAAGTTTGTCTTTAAGAAAAATTAGTTCTGAGAGGGTTCTGGGTACCTTGTCTTCCTTACTGTATACATAGCTAAGTGAAAATTTATATGCAGAGACAAAGTATGGATTATACAGACTCTTTGCACAATTAAAATCTGAAGACATTTAGAGCATATATACATGTAGTAAACGTGTAGTCCTAATGCAGAGATTTAGAAAATACACTATTTCTCCAAAGAACCAAAAACTGAGAAAGAAAATGCTCTAGATGAAGATGCCCATAGAAGATGTTAATAAACGTTTGTTTAAATATAAGTAAAATATTGGCGTATGATATTTCTTTCCTCTTTTTTTTTTCCCAAAATTTAATCACATTTTTGTTTCATTGTCCTGTATGTTCTTTTAGAAAGAGAGTGAGATATCCAGATGGTGATACTTCAAAGTTTACTTCATGAAAAAGGTCAATTCCAAGATGCTCATTTGTTACAGGAAGCAAAATGTCAGGGATAAAATTGTGCAAGATATGATGTATCCATATATAAAAGGCCATCTCTCCACAGAGTATGAATCGGTCCAGCTCCACCGGAATAAATAAGTGGATATCAATGTGTATCACTCCACCTATAGGAACATAGTTGTCATGTAAGGTGGTAAAAAAAGACCAATGTGGAAAGACAGTAGTTGTACTGATAATGAAATACCAGAAGGGACTTCTTTGCAAGAGCACATCCTTATCTTACCACAGTCTGCAGGTATTTGTCCT
This sequence comes from Heliornis fulica, assembly GCA_013399135.1. Taxonomy (NCBI): domain Eukaryota; kingdom Metazoa; phylum Chordata; class Aves; order Gruiformes; family Heliornithidae; genus Heliornis; species Heliornis fulica. Next base: position 47,024 of record VXBZ01012887.1, on the reverse strand, counting down.
ACGATCCAGCTGCAAGTAACAGATTCCTCCACAGTTCCAGTCCTTGGTGCATTTCTGTCTCCACATGGGAAAACTTCACATCTTATAGAAAATATGTTTTTCCTTGCATAAAAGAACCTACCCTCCATATTCGGATTCATGTACGAAAGTAGCTGCTCCTACTACAAGGTTTGAGTGTGAAAAAGGTCAAGTGAATTGTTTAAGTAAGTTTCTTAAATAAGCTACATGAGTAACTTTTTGAGGGTCAAAGGAAAAAGTGAAAATGAAGCATCAACAGTTCATTGAATTCAGAAATTAAACAAGGTAAGGTCCAAGATTTCTCTTCCATTTCCATGACAGGATGTTCTTTTGCTTGATGTAGTTGTGTAAGCCCCTGATCTTCAAGAACAAGACTCACCCAGCTGCACCAAATCCACCAGGTTGAGATCATCTCATCAATTGTGACTCTTTCACAGATTTTCTTCAGTACACCAGCCACAGTAAAAAAACTACCCAGCCTTCTGGAATCCTGCAGAGCAAATGTTGAAACCAAGATTCAACTTTTAGAGAGAAACTAAGACCCACAAATAACTGCCTTGAACAGACATGTGCCTGTGAAAAAAAATAAACAACCTGTGTTATAAGGAGCTTACTGTTGGTTTGCAAACTGGAAGCACACCTGCTGAGGTATCCGAGGAAGGGTAAGAGTAAAAACTATAGAAAGACCTGGTGAGAACATCATGTATAGTTTTATCAGCTTTCCAATAAATTCTTTATTCGGACTGGCCAGAACTTTCTTCTTTTTTTGTTGTTTTTCTTTTCTTTTTTCCTTTTTTTTTTTTTTGTAATCAAGTATTCTCCTTCTAGTAAGCAAATAAATTAAAATTATCTGAAACATCCTGATATCAGACAACTAGACAGGAGACAGAGATAGATACAAGGGGCCTTCAGACAGACAACAGTTTTGTGCTGATTGTGACAGACAGATTTGCCACCAGGACTCTGAATCACTGCATCACACTAGAAACCACTCAGATTAACAGGTTATTGACAATCGCAGGTTGGGATACAGGTTTAGGACAGGACTTCTATCCCATAATTTCTAATTTTCTTCTAAACATATTATTTTTAGTGCTGAATTTAAAGAAACACTTTGCAAATCAGAATGTGTACTTACTTCCAGTTGTTCTAACATAGTTGGGGAAATATGAATACATGTAATGTTTTCTTATATGAGAGAAGAGTCAGATCAAGAAAGCAAAGATTTGCATCTAAGAAACGGTGATTTCAGACAGATTTCAGACTGTATTCAAGCTAGGAAGATGTACTAGATCCCTTGTGAGACAAGAGATTTCTTTGTATCCCTGTAGAATTGCACTGAATCAGTGAGTCTCACGGTGCTGGGAAGCCTACTTTTCAAGCATCTTCTTCACTGAGCTATCTCCCACCAGACAGCTGCTCCAAGATAGCTGGATTTTTTTAAAAAGGGATATTCAAGACAGATGCTTCCCTGAGGCATATTTCCTACCCCTTACAAACCTTCAGAAATGTTCTCGTGGATGCTGCTTGTGAGTGAGAAAAAGGAGAAATTAAAAAGAAAAAAGGAACCATTTTCTCAGCAGTCATGTTATTCTCCATAAAGCAAAGAATTTCAAAGCCCCATACCCCTAAAAAGTTATATGTAGTAAAATTAATAGACACTGTCTGTGCATTTCAAAATCAATTACCTTAGATGTTCTACAAAATTTATGCAAACTGTTTACCATTGCATTTATTAAACTTAGACTGTAAAATCAGACCAACCATCTGCAATCATTACAATTTAATAGGAATGAAAACAAATAAGGTGAACAGAAATGCAGTATAGTTTAATAGAAATTATCTTACAAAAGGTAGAAAATCAGATGTCCTCTTTTCTAACTAAACTGTTGTGCCAAATGTAAAAGTCAGTCATATCCTATATTTATTTTTCCAAAACCAGAAGTTAAGATTAACCCTTTTACATACTCCATTATAGCTGGTGGTATTTAAAAAGGCACAGTATCAGTAGACAAGACATAAGCTGGAATCTGTACAACTCTTGAATCATTCTTGCTCTGCATCCCACATTTGATGCTCAATGTCCTGATTTTGACTAGGATAGAGTTAATTTTCTGTCTAGCAGCCAGTGCAGTGCTGTGCTTTGGGTTTATCCTAGTATAATGGATAATGTTGGTAACACACTGATGCTTTTAGTTGTTGCTAAGTAGTTGTAGTGTCTATACTAAGTCAAGGACTTCTCAGAAACTGCATACTGCTGTGCGCACAAGACCTGAGAGAGCACAGCCAGCACAGCTGACCCAGCTTGGCCAAAGGGATATTCCCCAAAATATAATGTCATACTTTGGGTGTAACTGGTGGGATCACTGCTTGGAAACACTGGGCATCACACTGGGTATTTTTCCCTTCCTTATGCAGTGGGAAATTGCATTTGTGTATCACTTCAATTATTTCTCCTGTACTCTTCCTCTGTTATCCTATTGAACTGTCTTTATCTCAACACAGGAGGAATTTTTTTCCGTTCTCCTCCTCATCCCCTTGGAGGGTGGAGGGTTAAGCAAGTGGCTACATTGTGCTTAGTTACTAGCCAGGTTAAACCTTGACAGGCAAAAGCATCACGCTGTGCTATAGGTTTCCACTAATATGTAGCACTGTTTCCGCTACACATAGTAACGGTTGATAGTATTTATACTACAAAATAAACCACAAACAAACAGGTGTCTTTCTATTTTCTGGGAAACATGAAATACCAGCTTCTGCCCTCTCTTTCATCATTTTTCAGTCAATAACAACTTCAGTTTTTATAAGGATTTCACCCTTATAAAATTGACTGAAGGTTGAGCAACATGTCTAGAATACAAAATACAGAGATTTTTCATTTAATCCCCACTGGCATTTACTGTATACCTTGAACAATGAGTGTCAATAATTCTTACCATTTCACCCTCATTGGAAGCACCACATATTCATCTTATGTAAATGGGTCTTTCCCTTCAGCATAGGTGTTTATGAGGAAAAAAACATACAGCACTATTTTGTGCTACAAGACATCACAGTTGTCTCTCAGGAAATGACCAGTACTTTACTAAACTTGGGCTACAGCCAGTCCACTCTGGTGACCAGGATGAGCTGCGACTTGGGACAGGTCGACCTTGTGCAACAAAGGAAGGCACAAAGTGCTTTGAGGCAAGCTGGACCTGCTGTGCTCCTGTGAGCAGTGTGATGCTGTGCAGACAGTGCTGCTGGCCCAGGTTTTCTGAAGTACAATGCAATGTCAGTTCAGGGATGTACTTTACCATGAATGTCCTGCCCTTCTCAATTAATAAGCCACAACAGTGACTTTTTTCTCTNTGTTTGGTTGTTGTTGTTGCTGTTGTTGTGGTAGTGGTGGTGGTGGTGCTGGTGGTTATCAACAGGTACCAGTATGATCCAAACATTTGTATGGCAGAAGAAAATACTATAACAGTTCCAGTATGGTCCCTCATGTAATAAGATTAAGTGAAAACATCTCTGAAATGGGAAGAATTGCCTAAGAATCATGAGCATTAATATGATTGACCATGGAGTTAATTAAAAATTGCAAAGGCTAAACTGTTTGTCTTGATGCCAGTAACAAACAAAACCAGCCTTCTTCCCAACCCCTCTGCCTCCGGTACTTACTCAGCGATTTGACAGATACACATTTACACAGCATCTATAATGCACCACAAGCTGAAATTTTTCAAGCGCACCCAGAAGAGCAGAGTGGCATGGTAAGGGTAATGCATTAAAGATTTTATAGCAGAACCATTATATTACACATTTGTAACTGCTTGCCAGTAATGCTTGTTCTGTTCACTACGCACACTGCATGCATCATTATCTTGACATACAGGTAGGCAAGAAGAGAAGACACTGTCTCTCAGTTGCCACATGCCATGTTTTTCTGGGGCTGAATTCCTGCAGAAAGAAACTTTCAATATACACTAGCATACATTCCATATACAGCCTTAAACAATCCAGGGAAAGATACATTTCATCAGGATTCACCTTTGCACATTAGACCCCAAGAATAGAGTAAGATTTCATGGCAATTAGTCCAGTGACCAGTTGCAACACAATCTGAGAGAAATGCATTGCTGCTATTGCCATTAGGCTGAGTGGACAAATTTCTTGGGAGAGGCATAGGGGAGTTAGATTGCCCTGGAGTCAGGAAAACCAAGAAACTATTTCATAATTGTTGTGGGTATCTTCTGAGATACTATTAGTCCTTACAGCCCACTGCTGGCATCATTATCAAAGGAGCATTTGCTGATTCTGATGGCCTTGGAAAATCGTGCAGATATTCAGCACCTGAAAAGGTCTGAGATCATACTAATGGATGTCATCAGAGCAGAAAGGTATGACCAGAAAATTAAAATATTCAAGGTCTCAGTTTCCATGTAGAGAAAGTTAATGTGTAGTTTGCCAGACCACTGATAGTTTATGCGATCCTTCTCTCCTTGTCCTTGCAAGTGGGTACTCAGTCTTATCCTCGTTACATCTCTAAAACACAGAAAAATAGATTTCTTTAATGATGCATTTTTTCAGAGAGCTGAAAATGTCTGTAATCTTAGGAACCTTTCCTCAGATTCGTCATAAAAAGCCACAGGAATATACTTCCAAACACACCACCTTGAGCAAAATAGAAGCAGTATTCATTTCAAAGATAATCATTTTGAACTAACTCCGATGAATTTGTGCGATATGTTTTCACCCTTATTCATGGTCTTGCCATATCCTGAAAAGTAGAAGAGCTGTAGAGCTATAAGTATTGTAATTATGGTATCTGAAGCCTGATATGAAACAGAAACCTTTCTAGGCTCAGTACTATTTCTGATACAGTTTTGCAGAGCTGAAAAAGAACGGTTTCTTCAGAAAATGCTATGAAAAGCACATGAATGTTAGAGAGCTCATCAGAACCCGTAAGTCTTACCAGTTATCTTCTAAGTGTGCCTCAAAGTGATTTGTCTGTCAGTGAAAACGAAACGTGTTAATACTTACATAGTTTGCCAGTACTACAAAGCATGCTAATGAGTTCTGCAGGCTCAAATGATTTGATTCACTGTCCATTAGATACAGCTGAAAATATGAGGTTGAAAGAAGACATCATCACACAAACCCTCATGGGCTCTTGCATGAAATCTTATAGAATTCAGTGTAGAGTCAGGTCACTTTCTTTTCTCTAATCACCACTTTTGTTGAATGGCAGAATTTCAAAGGAACTGACTGCTTTTCTGAAATAGAGATCAATTTCTTCACTTAATTCTGTCCAGTGGAAAAAAATTAAAAAGAAGGGGTGCGGGAAGGGGGGAGGGGAGGGATTTATTAATTGAGTGTTTTGTTGCTACTGACGTAAAACATGTTATTTGGGCAAAAGTTTGACAAGACACACCTCAAGTACTGGACAGTCTTGTTCATCTGAGATAATGATTTCAGAGCCTGGTCAATAACAGAAACTGAGAAATTCCTGAATTCTAGTCCCACAGAACATATACACTTAAAGTATTTCAGTGCACAATGTGATTTTTAAAATAACCTGAAACTACAAAAACACATTTCTAGTTGTGGGCAATTTGTGCCCATGACCTTTGCTACTTCTTTCTGCTTTTTAAGCAAAACCTTTTTTTCATATTCCACTTTTTATGTAAGACAAGAGAAACAGGTTAAAGTTATAAACTCATTCTAACATAATTATTGAGCACTCTATTTATACTTCTGTGATGTGATGAAATTTATCTGAAGAAAACAATGAAAATGGCAAACGAAATATTGAGCATTCACATAAAGTGCAAGTAAACTTGCACTTGACAAATTCAGCTCTAAATAAAGGGCTTTTGTTATCTGTAATTTTATTAGATGCTCAATTAAATACATATTTCTGATGTATAAAAAGTGACTTTTTTCTCACTAAATCCATCTAGACACAAAAAGGTTAGTCATTTTCTCATTATCTTGATTAAAAACATTCCTACATAGGCAACTCTATATTCCTCACTAGAATCAGATTCTGATCAGGTGTTTGTGAGTCTGAAAGGAAATCTGAGATTGCCTGATTGTTTTTATAGATCAGTACATTCTATGGTTTTGTTTGGCAAACTTTAGTGTAGACATTTCAGTCCTCAGTTTTCTCTTCCGTAGCTTTGCAACTGCCAAATACTGCATTGGATTTTGTGTTGATTTGAAGAACAGACATCAAGTTTTAAAGGAATCACACTTATGTATTAATATTTGAAGCACAATACTTATATGTTACTGTTGTTTGAACCATTGATTTGCACTCTGTCCACTAAATAGAACTATGATGACAACTTTTAAGAAAGGAAGTAATCCCCAAACTATATTAAAATTAAAAAGCAACCACTAAAGTAACACAACAGTGATGTCTACACAGTCATTTTATGAAACTTGCATAAACTACTAGATATTTATTTGGATGAAAATAATGGTAACATATGAAGCCCAGTCAGCAAACTCAGATAAGGTGTTGATTAATTACTCTAGATTTTGACAGACCAAACAACAGGTCCATCAATTATTCTGCACTACAGCTATAAAATACACAGCACAATCTATTGTTCCAGAGACTATTTTTATATAGCACATTAAAGATCTTCAGTTTTCCTCCCATAATCTCTGTTTTTCAAAGCGTCATGCTGATTGTATCTGTCCACATTTCTTAGCCTCAAAAAATTTTGAGTTCATGGTTAGTTTTGACAAAATCTAATAAAGCCTGAAATTTCAAAGTACACAGTTTTGGCTATCTTAGAGTTAATTTTCCTTATAGTAGGTCATATGGGGCTATATTTTGAATTTTTGCTGAAAACAGAGTTGATAACACAAGGATGTCTTTGTTTCTGCGGAGCAGTGCTTACACAGAGCCCAGGCCTTTCCTGCTTCTCACCTCACCAAACCTCAAGAGGGCTTGGGGTGCACAAGTTGTTGGGAGAACACACAGCAGAGACAGCTGATCCAAACTGACCAAAGGGACATCACATACCATATGGTGTCATGCTTAACATATAAAGAAGGAACAAGGACATTCAGAGTTCTGGCATTTGACTTCCCAAGTCACTATTAGGCATGATGGAGCTCTGTTTCCTGGGGAAGGCTCAGCACCTGCTTGCTCATGGGCAGTAGGCAATAAATTCCTTGGTTTGTCTGGCTTCTGTGAAGTTTTTTATTTACCTTTTAAATAGTCTCTATTTTAATCCATGAGTTTTCTCACTAGTTTACTCTGTTCTGCCCCACCCTGCTGTGGGAGAGTGGCAATCTGCACGGTGTTTAATTGCTAGCTGGGGCTATATCACAACAGAATGAAATTTCTACAAATTCTACATTGTTAGAAAAGGCCCTAATGTGTATGTTTAAGAATAACAATATGATATTAATTCCTGTACTTTGTATTTAGCAGATTTCTTGGCCAATCAATTACCCTTTTTTAAGAAGCAACTATAAAGAGGGAAGAAGGAAACTAGGATGATATAAGAGATGATGTAGAGCTTGCATAAGAAAAATAGTGGTATTTGGGGGTCAGAGAGGCAGTGAAGTGAAACTTCACTCAGTACTTCACTCAGTACTGAAAGTGTTGCAGGAAGAAGAGGCCAACTGGTGTACCTACCACACCTAGCACCTGAAGTATCAAGATCACTAAGAGACCAGGTTTCATGAGCTCTGGTATTCATGGATCAAATTAGTTTTATTCTTAGTCATAAGGTACAATGCTGTAATATTATATTCATAAGCATAACACTTCCTTTTTGACAATAGCTATTCATGAATTTTTTTAGAAATATTTTTCAAAACCTTCCCAGTACTAGAAATGACCTATATATCTTAAAATTTTTGTATATTCATAACTAGAAATAAGCATGCTATTAATAGCTCAACAGTAAATATATTTGTTTATCCAAAGTTTATAGATGCAATTGGAAATCTTTTTATGTTTAGCATATCAAACCAAATACAATTGCTTTGTTTATATATACTGTAAAGATGAAAACACTTTTTAATGCGTATCATGCAGAAACAACACTTGATCATCTCAAATTATTCTGTAAAAGATATTTCTGATAATGAAAGTAGTTACTGTAAAACTATTCAATACCAGCCATCACAGACTTTTTTCCCTGATGCTTTTGAATATATAGGCACAAAAGAGAAGTAAGTTTCTGTGTGTGATCTGTCTCATTTTTTCTTAAACTATTTTGGATATATCTTTTCACTCCTTCTCCAAGACAAACCATTTCTGAGATCCTACAAAAGAAATGATGACAGAATAAGTTCCTCTCCATAAACTCTGGATAGGAATGGCTTTGTGCTTAATTCACCTGTTCCCTATTCACACCTCTCAACTGAGTTGTCTGTGTCAGGAAATCGAGATTTTTTACAGTTCATTGTGCATCTGTTATAATGTGCTTTAATCGCCCTTGTATATCTCATACTTCTTAGCACAGAAATAGTCTACTGAGAGTTTTGTCTTTCATCCTTTGGGTATAAAGAGTTTTATTTAATGAGCTCCAAGGCTGCTGGATATATAGTGCAGACTTGCCAAATGCAGTAAGAAAAACAGTTTACACTTTGTGTTGCTATAGAAATGTGCCCAAAGCAGAAAAAAAATGTTTTGCTCAATGTAATGAGTTGTGGCACATAAAAGGTTAAATCAGAGAACTGCCAAAGCAGTCTGATTTGTCGAGGTCTGGTGAAAGAGAAAAATTATGAGAGAAGCTTATGATAATTTATTCATCACATGCATCAATTCTTGACTCAGTTTAAGGCTGAAAGTGCAGAAGAAATACACCATTACAGCCGCAATGAAGGTCTGTCTTACAGTACTTTATATGAAGTAAAAATACAGATTTATCCCTGAAAGTGGGAGCAGAATAAAAAGTGCTTGTTTGCTAGATAAATACCCTAAGAAATATACGACTGAGTGAATGTCCTTTTCTTCCTTTTTGCTGTCATTGTGAAGCTGAATTTCTTTTTGCATGGGGTACATTTTCACAATAGATAAGGGAAAATTGGCTCTCCCCAATGAGTCTGTGGGTTTGTAGTTAAGAACTCTCCTTGCGTATGATGGATACAGCCTCATAACCCCTTGAGTTGATGAGGCACTGAGCCCAGGTTTTTCACTTGTGAGTGAGTGTACCAACTCCGAAGGTGTTACAGAACCAGCTGAAGAGCAACACTAACATCTTCTGCTATTCTGCAAGAGAAAAGAGGACATTTTTTCACAAAAGAGTGCAGAATCACCTGTCATCAGGGAAGGCTGCTCATTCAGCACTTGCAAACTGAGAAAGAACTGAAAATTCCAGGTGGAGTTGGGATTTCAGATATGTTTCCTCCATCCCCAGAGTTTTCAGCTGTCTGAGTCTTGGCAAGACTTTGTGCTCTAATGTGGGTCATAGTACTAAGGAGCCTAGCTTCTGCACATTGTATTGCTTGGTGGGTCTTTGCTTTACAGCTTGAGACCTGGTGCCAGCAGGATGGAAGAAATATGGCATATCTATTGACTGGATTCAGTATTCAGTTTCTAGACTTTGACATTTGCAGAGCTACATGTTAGAAGCATAAGCATTTACTTCTGGTTCTCTTCACCCACAGTTTCTTTTTTTAACACTGTTTCTTGAAAAACACACTAAACAAGTATCCACAGGTAAACATAGCATTAAATAACAAAGATTATCTCTAAATTCTTCAGTCCTTTCAGTGAAAATATTTCTATGCACACAGGTTCACTATGCCAAAAAAAAAATCTCTATTCTCAAAATTTTAGCTGCCTCCCAAGCTCTACCACTGAACAGACAGACACACTTAATTCCCTAGTTTAACAGTGGTTTGGGGCTGGCAGTTCTCTCACTGCTGATTCCAGTTAACACTCAGCCTAACAAACCTCCATGATCTGTGTCTCTCAAGGTAATAGCAGGATAAAGGAAAACAAACCAAAACCCAGCAATATGCTATCAATATGAGTTTATGACTTTTTATTTACACCTTTCTCCTTCTTTTTTTATTAATGGGTTTTTTTCTGAAGTTTAACTCCAGCATTCCATTTCTCACTGTTTCACAACTAGCCTTTTCCCCTGACCAGAAAGGAACTTCCCATGGAAAAGTGAAAGATGAATAACCTGAGGTTGATGGGTTGTGAATGTTAACAAGGAGAACTTCCTACAATACCATGAATGAAGAATCAGCACAAAATTGAAGGAGGAACAGTTTAACCACAATCAGCACAGTTGTCTTCCTCCACATCTCACCATCAAAAACTGTATATGTGGGAAACCACTCCATCCCAGGTCTCATGTTCAAAAAACTGGTGCTGCTAGCTGCAGGGCCATACAAAAGTTACTTTCACAACCATGTAGATTATGACAGCACTCGGGAATCATGACCATACTGTGCTGATCGAGGACATATCCAGAACCAAAAAACCTTCAAAGGACTCAAGTTTTGCTGGTTTTTGCTTTTGGTGGTGGTGTGTCTGCTTCCTTCCTTTTGTCTCCCCTCAGAATTTTTTTTTTTCATTCCTGTGACATATGTTAGCTACCTGATATCAAAATACTGTAAACTTCTGAATATCCACATGTTCTCATAACTGCTTCATTATATTAACAGCAGTTTCAAATAGTGAAATATATAATCTCTATTGCAACCACTGCTGCATTCCAGAAAACCTAATAATCAACAGAAAAACTAAAATATATTAACATTAAGTACATCCCTTAAACAGAGATCACATCAGAAGAACAGCACCATCTATTGAAAAGGATTCCTTATTAGCCTCTCTGACTTGTTTAATACACCAGGTCTCTCATGATCCTGAGAATCAATAAAATGAATGAGCGTATCTAAAAGGGAGGATACAAAGTAGGATCTGGAAATACAACAGAAAGAGTTGTAGAAATAGTAAAAGCTGTGATGGGAAAGGATGAAATTTGAAGAATATTCTGTCATCTAATATCCTTCAAGATTAAGGAGAATTTGAGGCTCTACAGAACTCACTCAAAAAGTTGCTGTCGGATCCTGGAATGGAAGCTATCGTTCATTCACGAGTTTCTCTTCTAGGCCTACTTTTAATGAAATTCAAATAACTTTTCCCCTGCAGAGGTACCGAGGGGTCATCTGGAGATGACTCCTCCAAAAGTAGAGCTAAACCCCGTTAGATGAGGCACATTTTTTTTTCCTCCTGCTGCTGTTAATGTTGATCTCATCTGCTTACAGTTAGATAGGAGGTGGGCATAAAGTACAGAGCTCTTCTTCCTTGTGGTGAGCGAGGGTGAAGCTTACATTTGGGCTTATACTAGCAAGTCCTGCTTTACTAGAACACACAGGATGCCAGAGCCCGCGTTTATGGCATGGACCGGGGTGGAAGCACACATCAACGTGGTGCAGATTCAATTCCATTTATTTCCCCTCTCACACATCTTTATATACCCTTTGGTCCCAGTGTTCGGGAACATCCAGCAAGGGTGAACTTATCATTGGTTATAGTTTTCCGATTACACAACAAATACTCGGTCCTGATTGGTTAACGCATAAAGCCCGCGAATCTCAATCTTCTCGGTCACTCCCCTTGTAAACTCTTTCTTTGTTCCTAGGCAGTCTTCCGGCTCTGAGGCAAGGCCAGGATCCCTTGCACGTGGCCAGGGCCCCAACACACAGGGATACAGCAAAGATCAACCAATGTAGTGATCAAGTACTTCTTCAATCTCCAGGTATTAAAAGAACCAGAAAGCAACTTTTCCAAGTCATCACATCTACTGGCACTCCAGCAGTTTTAAGTCAGAGGAACTCAAAGACTGTAGGTCCAAAAAAAGTTCACTCTGCATACATCCTACTTTTCTGCATCTGTAATTGCCACAGGTCATAAAATAGTGGGGATGATGATGATTTGGAAGAGCTCACTCTATCTGAGGATGAAGTTACCACACCACTCCTTGAAGAAGCAGGGTAAGTGCCATAAGTAAGTAATCTCTCTGGCCATATTTCTAAGGGAACCTAGATGGGAAAAAATATGGATGACAATGACCATAGTTGAAGTGAGTGTTGTCACTTATGTCATGTTTCTAGCAGAAGAAAAATTACTGTTTCATTTATGAAACAACTAGGAAATCAATCAAAGTTAGACACTGCACAATGGTGTCTGTTCCTGATTTTCCCTTCTATCCCTTTTTTATAAACTAATATTTGGATCAGGCAAAATTCATCTTTTGTCATCAGTGGCAGTATGGGAAGGTGTGATGTGTTGACCCTGGCTGGAGGCCAGATGCCCTCTAAAGCTGCTCTATCACTGCCCTCCTTAGCTGAGCAATGGAGAGAAAGTATGACGAAAGGCTTCTGGGTCAAGACAGGGAGAGATCGCTCACCACTACCATCAAAACACAAAACAAACAACTTGGGGAAAAGAATTTAATTTATTGCCAAGCAAATTGGAGTTGGGAAATGAGACATAAAATCAAAACTTAAAATAACTTCTCTCCAATTCTCCCTTCTTGGGACTCAACTTCACTCCCAATGTCTCTTCCTCCACCCCCCACAAGTAACACATGGGGACAGGGGATGGGGATTGGGGTCAGTTCATTGCATGTTGTCTCTGTGGATCCTTCCATGTCAAGCAGAGGACTCCTCATACTCTTCCACTGTTCCAGCATGGGGTCACTCTCCTGGGAGACAGTCCTCCACCAACTTTGCCAGCGTGAGTCCTTTCCCACAAGCTGCAGTTCTTCAGAAACTGCTCTAACATGGGTCCCTTCAATAGGGTGCAGACCTTGAGGAGCAGACTGCTCCAGCACAGGTCCCTGTGGCATCTCAGATCCTGCCAAAAAACCTTCTCCAGCCTGTGCTTCTCTCCCTGTGGGGCCACAGGTTCTGCCAGAAACCTGCTCCATCACAGGCTTCCCACAGGACTCCTTCAGCTACCTCCTTCATGCTCTAGCGTAGGGTCCTCCATGGACTGCAGGTGGATATTTGTTCCACCATGGACCTTCACAGCCTACAGGAGGACAGCCTGCCTCACCGGGGTCTTCTCCAGTGAATGTGGGGGAACCCTTGCTTTAGCACCTGGAGCACCTCCTCCCCATCCTTCTGCACTAAACTGGGTCTGCAAAGTTGTTTCAAATGATATTGCTCCCCTCTCTGGATGCCGTTACATGACATTTTTCACCCTTAAATACATTATCCCAGGGGTGCTATCATCACTGTTGAGGATCTCAGCTTTGGCCAGCAGCAGCTCCATCTAGGAGCACATTTTTGTGAAGCACACTGAACTCCTCTTTTTCTGCAAATTCAGGATTAAGCAGGTCAGCCTATTCTGGAAGACATCTAGGAGTACTTCACCTCTTCACATATATTTTTGTATACATATAGCACTGTCAAGAACATGTTTTGATAGGGAGGAACCTGCTGTCACTACTGCCTGTCACTATATATATACTTCCACACTTTAATGAATGATCTTGGCATCACAATATCTTGCAAGATTAAACCCAAAGGATGAATGAACAAATACATGCTGAAGAACTGATTACAAAGAAAGAAAAAGCAGAAAGGGAGGAAACCAAGGAGGTTTTTCTTGTTATCTGAACTCTTCTTATCTACATTTTTGGAAGTTATGTAGGGGATTAACATTGTCTGCGTTGTCTGTCTTGCAGCAAACCAGAACTGTCTCATCATCTAAACCAGAAGTATTGTCAGCTTCATCATGTGTGTCACAAAAAGAAAATTACCTGGTGATTGGTGAAATAATGGAATCAATGACTCAGAGCTGAATGACTACAGTAATAGACCTGAATATGAAAATCAAAATTAAGAGATTGGAAGAACCAACAATAACAAGGAACAATATTGCTGATAAAATCTTCACCTACAGCTTGTTAAAGACCATACTGAACTGAAAAGAAAAGATCTGTTTGCTAGCACTGAGTGGAATGGCAGAAAATAGGAGACATTACTGATTCACACAGAAAAAGATATGGTTCAGTCTGTACTCAGAAGCGACAAGAAGAACCTAATGCTAAATTTTGCTTTTGGTTGGCTCATTTATTTTAATTTTCAGTACTGAAAGAGATCCTCTCCCATCCACCCCAGGATGAGGGGTTTGCAATTCAGAATATTATTTTGCAACAACACACTGAAAAAGAGTCCTTGTTTGTCATGGTGAGAACCTAGATTTGACTCTAGGTTCTTTGTACACCAGGTGAAAATTAAATACAAACAGGTATATATTATCTGCCTACTATTTTACTCTGAAAAAAAATGTAGAGGAACTGTAACTGAAGATTAGGTTCACCACAAAAAACATAACAGTGCAGGAATTTAAAGTACACAAGTTACAAAATAATGTGAAGCTGGAAAGATATTATTCTAATCTGAAAGAAATGAGGAATTTGTAATGCTGAGAAAGCACACACATAAACATGCTGAGTAGCTATTCCAGTCTAAATCACTACCTAAGCAAGTCCTAAGAAACCAACAATTCTGGATTTTCTTCATACAGACACCTATTTTTTAATTCCAAATACAGAGGCAAAATCATAAACCTATTTTGTTCTGGTATATAAATATGAGATGCAGTGTCAGTGTAGCAGAAAACTAATAAAGGTATAAAGAGCACTTTTCTAGATGCTTTTCTATAATTTATTATGGTGACATTGTCACTGAAGTTGCCAAAACAGGCTTTCACAATCAATCTTATTATTTAAACATTTCCAGTACATTAACAGAATGAAAAGCATCAGCTTGATGCAACTTTATTTTATTTATAAACAGTAAAAGTGGGTTAAAGCATTCCACTTTAAAATTCCCGTGTTTTAATTCATGCATGTTTTTTTTAAAAAAAAAGCTTGCTGAAAGTCACATTTCAACTAATTTTAAAATACATTTTGGATTACCAGCTGCAATGCTTTTATCTCCCACTCTGCATTGAAAGTGTGTTCATACTTCACATTAAGAATTGTCAGTTAATTGCTGTATGTTAACTACCTCTCTCTATAATATGATTTAGCCTTGTAGTAAATACCACACTCGGAAATAAAAACAAACTCCCTTTACCTTCCCCTGCCAAGAGGAAATCACAAAACATAAGGAGTTGGAGGGAACCTCAAAAGATCATCTAGTACAACCCCCGTTCCTGAGCAGGGTCAGATAGATTAGATCACACAGGAACACATCCAGGCAGGTTTTGAATGTCTCTAGAGAAGGAGACTCCACAACCTCACTGGCAGCCTATTTCTGTGCTCTGTCACCATCACAGTGAAAAAGTTTTTTCTTACATTCAGATGGAACTTCCTATGCTCCAGTTTGTATCTGTTGCCCCTTGTCCTATCACTATCTGTCACTGAGAAGAGCTGACTGGAAGCTCTTTCTCAACTTTCCCCCCCCAAAAAAGTTAAATAAACTCCCAACACCTTTTTTTTTGTTTTTTATTACTGGATCTCATAACTTCCCCAGAGCTGTGGAATACCTGGAATTAATCACCTAAAATAATTATAGTAAAGCAACAACATCCATTGTGTCTAGCTCCCATTTTGAATTACTTTATTCTGAGATATTTTTTCTCACCTAAATATGATTTTTAAAAAGCTACTTCCTAACCAAGCCTTACATGGCTGTCAAATCCTTGGTTTCATTTAATATCTGCAAGAAACTATCCTGGATATACAACCATTGTATTTGTAGCATGCATTGCTTTTTTTCTACTACTAGTATGACAATCAACACAAATGGATTTACCAAATGTCTTAAGTTGGCTCCTTCTTCGTACACATAGTTGTTCCTAAACTTGCCAGTTCAGATCTTTCTGAAGCTCAAGTACTGGAAAGTCATTTCCAATGAGTCCAAGTACTCATTAACATGATACACAAGACACAATGGATTAGATACTCCAGGCTTTAAGCTAGTTGAAAATAAGGATGCTTTGTTTTTAAATTGTCAGGAACTTCAAGGGATACAAAAACTGGTTATTGCTGAAGCAATATTTCCTTCCCCTCTCCCCTCAAAAATTAAATACTGTCTCAATATTCTCTTTAACACCTTGAGTCCTCATAACCCATTTGCTAAACACCCATCCCAGCCACAGGCTTCTGTACAAAGTTACAATCCAAGACTTGTTAATCTTGGTATCTGCATTTCCAACTGCATATGAGAAAACTGAAGAATCAGATGTTCTCCTAAAAACTGACACAATGCTTACAGGCCTGTCTTCCTATGGGGCTATGAAAGTATGGCTTAAAAGAGAGGAATCACGTTACTTAGCTCACACTTGTCCTACAAGCTCTGTGTCAGTCCCTAGAGAATCCAAGTCCTAGGATCTTGACCACTCTTTGCAGGTTAGGCGATGCAGCAGAAGCATGTTGCTACCATCTTTTAGTCTAACAGATCTGCAGCTTTCACAATTTGATACCCTTTCCCACTTGGAAGAAAATGGGTGCCAAGGTGCTTGGGTTTTTTTACTTTGTCTTTTTTGAGAAATTCTGTCAGCAATCCTGCCTTTTACAGCTGCTTCTCTGTCAAGATTGGAATGCTATCATGTACTCATCATCTGACTGTTGAAACTGCATCTTTTTTTTACCATTTATTAAAACTTTTTCATAATACTACTTAAATTCTGGACTATATTCTTTGTTTTTCTCTGACTAATTATTTTTAATATTCTCTCCCTTGCTCTTGTACATTTTTTCATCATCCTTACTAGCATCTGGAACATCCGTCGTCTTTTACTTTAATCATGTCATGAGCCACTTCCTTTGGCCAGTATTATCTCATCTGTTTTGTATTGATTTTACAAGGGATCTTACTCAATGACATCAAAGCACTTGGAAAATACCATTACACTCAGTGGTGCTGATTAACGAGATATGCTTTCTAGCATCTTAGCTGATCTCTTTCAACATGATGGTTACCCTGTTCTCTGAGATTAATGTAGAGGTCTCTCATCACAATTGAAATTTGAGTTTATAACACTCATTTAATGCAGAAGCAAGATTTGAAGCAAAACTCATGTCTAGAAATCCTCTTACCCATGACCTGATCCAAGCTTTTCTTCTTTCAAGAAGACTCTCAATGAGCCTGATCAAAGGCCGCTTACCCTGCCCCTTGTGAATACAACTCAAGGGGAACCTGATCTGCATTTAGAGGCAGACCACTGCCTATTCCACATGAAAAAAATGAAAAGTCTCCATCAGCAGATGTTTTTTAAAATCAAATTTGAAATATGAGATGTCACATAAAGCAGTCATCCAAGGTATAAAGCAAGAGAACATTTCAGTCATTAAGTTATGCAATAGAGACCTTGTTTTGTCACACTGGGATGGATGTTACACACAATTTCTAGTCATGTCCCCACAAGTCTTTAAATAACCATAAAAATCAATGTGCTAATAAAGAGCTATGAGATTAAATACTAAAGACAAAGATGTATCACTGCAAATGGTTATTACTGCAAGCGCTGCATGTGAGTGTGCAGCCATTCATCATGCAGAGCATGACTGGTTGCATATTGTCACTCTTTTTCTCATAGATATTAAAATTAATATCTCTCGTGAATTTTGATGGGTCTTTTCTGTCTCCATTTTGGAACGGACAACAGACCAATCTGACTCAGGCTCTCAGTGTCTGGAACAACCCACAGTTGAACCAGCTACACAGGCCACCACAGCCCTGCCAGCCACATACTGTCCCTGAACAGGCCTACCCCTGGGCACACCATGGCACCCAGCTCACACTGAAACCCAGACATCTTGGCCCTCTCTGACTCTTGATTTCAGGGAAACCCTGCGCCTACTGCCCCTACTGTCACAGGGACCTCTATCAGTGCCCACCCCATGGTGTTGCCATCACACCTTGAGATATGGATTTGCAAGTTCTGCTGTGGGAGGATGTGTCTCATGCCCCAGGGCTCCCCCTGCCCCACTGATACTATGGTGGGTTGTGGTCACTGCTCCTCTGACTGGCGTCCAGACACAACCTGAACTGCCTGGAGCACAGGATCACACTGGTCCCACATTCCACCTCTGTCTTCTACCAGGCTGTCAGGTAGCTGAGCTGAGAACAGGGCAGAGCTTAGGTGTCAGGGCAGCAGGAGCCATGGGGCCTCTGGAGCTGCAGGCCCATGGCATGGTCCCCTGCCTGATCTACCTCTCTCCGCTGATGGCTTGTTACCTTCTGCTCTGCAGTATATCATTCCAAGCTATGTGTGTTGGGGAATGGGGGCTGAAGGAGCTGAAGGAGGCCCTCAACAAAGAAAAGGATGGTGACCTCCAAAGCCAACCTTTATAACTGCTGATAGAGACCTTAAGGATGAGGTTTTTTGACTTTTAATTGCAATAGCTCCTCTCGAACCTGCATCCCCACTTCAGGAATTTCAGGTCCCCTGACTGGAACTCCAAGGTAAAAGCACAAGGAAATCAGACTGCCTCTTTCAGATGTAGAAAAGTTTATATTTTATATTTTACAGAAAATGTTTGGCACTTTTGTTTTCTGTCTTCTTTTCTGTTCCTCTTGTACTGTGCCTGATTTGTTGTGTCCCTGTGGGAAACTTAATTTATTTTCTTCCTCTGCATCCTTCTCAGTGAGGCTCACTGAGAGAACAGTGAGAAGGAGAGTAGAAGAAAAGGAGGAGTCTGGTCATGTTGTGAGACCAATGCTGATTTACCTGTCATGTACCTCAGAAGCTCCCTGCTCTGTCAGTGTTGATGGGTACCTGTGAGAGCAGGTAGTTGAATCCAACCTACCTCCTTGTGAGCAAGTGTCACAGGGTTGCTCCTTGTGAACTCAGCAGCATTGCTCAAAGCCTCATTTGAAGTTCTTGTCATTGCAGGACCATTGCATTCCTCTGAAGCACTCCCTAAAAATTCTGTTATCTGACCTCTATGAGAAAGGGAATGTTCCTTTAAGGCCTTTGAGACTGCTTCATAAAACTCTGTCATAAGAAGAGGAGAGAGGTTGCAGTATCTTACTGAAAGTAGTCTCTCTGCTGTAGATCCAGTATGGAAATGAGAAACAACACTGTGCTTCATAATTGAAAAGCAGGAGGTTTTAAAGCTGACTTAGAATATCTTAGAAGTGACAGAACACAACCACAAGCTTCATGTGCTTTGAAATCCTCTGATTTCAAACATTACAGGGTTTATAAATGCTGTTGATCTACTTAATGGCGTGGGATTCTGCAATGATGACCTATTGGCCAGATCTTAAAATTAACCTCATGCTGAGCTGCCTTTGGGATTTTTGAATGGCATTTCTGCTAAGTCACTGAGAAAACAATAAACATTTTATTTTGTAGCAGTATCTCCATTTCTGTGAGTCTAATGGAAATGTACCTCTGTGAGGAAGTATCAGCCACTAAATTAACACACTGGTATTGTATTAAAACTGCGTAGGGTAACGGACAATTGCCTGGACCAAATGTCCTCCTCCTCAAGCAGTTGCTTTTGCTGCTCCACCACATCAGGCAAAACTCTACAGTGAGTAGGATGATTTCCAGTAATCTTGTAATCCGTATGGGGTCAAATATGCTGATTCCAGTCAAAACCAGCTCTCACTGAAAGTGCTGATGAACACAAATGAGAAGATAGAGATGAATTTAACAACCAGCTATGCTCTTCTAAGATGATCAGAGCAATTTTGGTCAGAGGTATCTTGCTGTCTCCTCTTCTGAACTCTTGTGGAGGAGTTTTACACAAAACCAGGAACATGTCTGCAATAGTCAGGATTGAAAAAGTCTGTTTATTTTCATCCCAAGTATGCAGGTGAAGGTGCTGGTAGAGTTTCTGATTCAAAACTGAACTGAGATATTTGGAAAGGACATTGCTTCACTTTTCAGTCTATAGGCTGAAGCACAGAGGGACACATCCATGTGTAGGAGGATGAACTGGGGAATCTTCACAAAGCAGGACTGCTGGTCTATATTCTTTAATTTGTTTCTGAGGTGAATGTGGAAAAGCAGCCAGATTATGACTGCTTAAAACATTAATGGATAGGTCAGTACATGGACATGAGCAGAGACAGATCCCAGCCACTGATCTGCCTCTCTGTGGTAGTCCCCAGTGCAGCTATGATAGGACTGTGGTATGAATGAGTCCATCAGACAGGCTAAAGCTCATTCACCACACTTGTCCTTTTGGCTCACACTGCATTAGTATTTTTTGCTAGTGGAGCAGCTCCACTTCAAAGCACTGCCTTCAGCACAAGTGCTTTTTTGATCCTCCCTTCTCCTTGCAAAGCTGTTAAAAGAAACTCTGATCAAGATTTCTTTACCTCTGATTCTCTGACTCCAGCCTCAAGTGCTGGACTTTGACATGGAAGTCAAACTGATCTTTGAGTTGAGCTTTTCTAGAAGTCATGGAAGAAGAAGAAGAGCTGCCCCCCCAGTTCCTCCTGCTTATTGCCTAAGCTGCGTGCATTGGAGCAAATGCACTTGAGCTGGGCTATCTTCCTTCCTTCCTTCCTTCCTTCCTTCCCTCCCTCCCTCCCTCTCTTCCTCTCTTTTTCTCTCTCTCTCTTCCTTTGTTCATTGCTTTTTCCTTCCTGCTTTCCCAAGCAATTAAAAAAACATAACCAAACCACTAAACCATGCCAAAGACACCATTTTTTTCAAGGAGATGGCATTCTGAGCAGAAGCTGGTGAGCAGCTAACTTGAATTTTTCAGAGGAATAAGGAGTTTGTCCAGTATCTGAAGTGAATGACTTCGGAAAGGGGGGAATCCTAGAAGCTCTTGTTTTTTCTAGCTTGCATTTGCCTAGATCCACTCAAGGTCTGTGCATATACGGACCCAAATTGAAGTCAGTTTAATAACACTGATCATCGTTGAGGTATTGTCAGGAGAAAGGAGATCTCATCAGAGACAGTTTGTTCGTTAATGGAAGGACTCATTTACCACAGTCTACTAGCACAGATTTTTTAGCATATCTGTCATCCCATAGGTGATCCATCTACCTGAATGCCTTAGCTGTCTGAGCCTTCATTTCTGTGATTTGTGATTTTTTTTAAATATTCTTGAAAACAAAAGCCCATTAAAAAGAAATAAATGTCTGCATCCCCACAGAAGTAATTTCTCAAATATGGTGGTTTTATTGCCATTTATTATGGAAGTCCATGATCAAATTACATAGACAGTGGACACTAGCATACTAATAGCACTGTGAGGGAACACAGTATTTGATGTTTACTTATTTTTATTAAATATAAGTTTCATCTGAAGTCAGTAATTATTTACACAAGGCTAGTGCTGGCTGGTCTCAACTCAAAAGATTTCAAGTGCTTTATTACAGTGTAGCTATAAATCTAAATACAGGTAGTTAAATGAAAGGTGATCTGACTGAGAGGATCTTTTATACTAAAATAAATTGGAAACAAGATAGCTAATCTGAGTATTTTTTATTGATAATGTGGCTGTGTATAATACACAGTGATGCCTTTTGGAGACAACGAAGACATCAGCAGACTGAAAATGAGGGAACCCCATGTAATTGCACAATTGGAAAGAACTGACACAAATATTTTGAAAAATCTGGTTTTCCAATATTTAAAAAAAAAATATTTTGATGGCTACAGAATTTCAAGTTTTATTAATTTGGAGCAGTCTGATCTTGACCAAATTCATTTTCTTCTCATCTCTCAATTGGTGAAGGAAGTTGTCTACTTGGTGAGATGCTTTGAAACGCAATATAGAGCTTGTTTTAGGGCTCAGAATCAAACAAGAAGCAGGAAAGGCAGGATTCTTCCTTCATGCTATCCTGGAAGTTTGAGAAATCCTGTTGAAAATCTCAGTAAAGATTTTAGAAAGAGATGATTTCTTGTTCACAAGATTCAAAAGCCCGGCTTTTTCGAACTCCATTCCTTCACAGAAATAAAATGTTATCTGTCTAC
>VXBZ01012887.1:0-13910 GCA_013399135.1 Heliornis fulica | reverse complement strand
ATCAAAACTAAACAAGGAGTGGTAGAGGAGCTGAAGATAATAATACAAGCTTGAAACCTGTGATGCTTGGTTGTGTTAAATCAAGCAATTCATCCATACTTTTAAAAGAGCTAAATACCAATATGTTTTTTTCCTACCTCTAGACACACTTCAAGATGCTGTTATGTGATTGTGCTCTGCATCACTACAAACTTACTCTACAAGTCTTTACGACAGAAGAAGAAAAAAATACAACAAATTTTAATCTTTAAAACTTCCTAGGCTACCACATTTGAGTAAAAATAGTCTTACATACTAGTGCAACTTAGCAACAAAGACATAAAGGAAAGTACAAGCTCAAGGTCACCTGGTCCCTAGATTCCAGATGTAAAGAAGTGGGACAGAAGACTTGGGTGGAGACAGTTGTGGAGCAGTTGTAGAAAAAGAAATAGAAAGTAGAAAAATGCCAAGGGTAGGCCTGAAGAACAGTTTTGCATGAATTGGTTTTGAAAAGCATTTGTACGGAAAAGACTGTTATAACATGAAATGGAAGTTTTCAGTTGTCATGACGGCTGTCTTAATCATTTTACTCAATTTTAAATGTGCTTGAGGTGGGAGATTGCATTAGTCCAAGACAAAAGGTCCCCTTCCAGACCGGGGGAGCAAAGGTTAGAGCCCAGGAAAGAGAAAGGTGGACAAGGGATCATTGTAAGATCTAAGTGCCACTTGCATTCTCCACCTCATTCCACCAACACATCGTTGTCTTCTGTCAGCAGCTCAGTATAGAGTTTGGATCAGGCTTAAGTGGAAAAAATAAAATCTTTCCCATCTGCTGCTCTTGGAAAGGCTAGTTTGCAATAAGTAAAAGTATGGGTAAAATGGTTTTTAGAACCATTTGCAGTTTGACTTTCTTTAGAACACTGGGAAGTATGATTTGGAGACTGTGATAGAGATAGCACAGGAAAGTTAAAGAGCAACTGCTGAGCACATTTAGATCATATCAAGACCAAAAAGAACATGAACACAGAGCAAACCAAGGAAGGAAGAGAAAGGAGGGAAGGACAGGAGAGGAGAATGCTTTTTTGATCTTAATTGATTTTGTCGGAAGCTAGGGTGTGTGTGCACTCTGTTAGGGGAAATTGATCCAGACCCAGCAGCCTGACATAGGCAAGGCTGCTGCAGCTCTATGCCCCTATGTCTGACCATCAACAAGGCTGACCAAGCATTAGCAGTGAGCACACAAATGCACATGTAGACCATATGAATACTCAGCCAGCCACATGTCTCAGCACAGGCAAACAGAGCAGCCAGACAAACTCAGACAGACCCAGTGACCCTACCCTGTTCCCCTCTCTGGCTGANGGGTTTAATGTCTGGACCTTGGGGCTGAGGCTGGGAGGGGGCTGGACAAGATGTCCGTTCTTCTGTGTTCATAATTTGGCTTCCTGAAAGCCATGGTGCTCCTTTGGAGGTGTGCAGGGAGATTTTATCAAATAACCTATCAAGTTTTTTTCTCCCAACAAGAAGCACAGTCAGCAATTTCAGGGTGACACAGTAGAAATTGCAGTTTATTTTCTGTTGTTGATGAATAGCTCAGTTTTCATTAAAATTTTCAGTTTGTTTTCAGAATTGCTCATGTGCTCCCATGATTGAGCGTATTAAGATTCCCAAGGTGTGGTGCATTGCAGAAGATAGGTTGTCCCTAAGGCTATTATAATCTTTCATGCATCAGATGCTGCTCCAAAGCTAGCTCAGAACACTAACTGCAGATACAAAGGCAATCAAAGTTCTCCATGACAAAAACTGGGAGTTCCCATTTCTGGGTAAAAATCTACCTCAGCAACTGTCCAGCACTAGAAGCCTTCACTGCCCCCTCGTGTGGTTCACAGATCCGTGATCTACCTCGTGTTTCTGCAGATGGAAGAGCCTGTGTGGGTGTGCACAAGCATTGCCGAGAAAAAGCCTTACAATAAATGGCTGTGGAGCTCTCATTGATGTCATTACTGTGTCTCTCCCCAGAACACTCTCAGTTGTAACAGCTAGAAATGCACCAGAGAAAAGAGTATTATCTGCTAAGCACTGAAAATGTAATTGTATGTCTTGGTAGATGAACCATCAATGGGAGTTGGCTGTTTCCACGTTTCTGCAAGAGAACAAGGATGAAATTCTAAAAAACAAAGCATTGGGAAATAAGGAGAAAACTGTTAAAGTTAGGGTTTAATGTAAATAATTTATTTCTTCTTTGTTCAAATATTTGAATAAACAGCTGAAAGAAATTAGCTTCCAAATTTCAAGATTAGATGACAAAAACCACCTTTCATCATGGTACATGTGTTGGCATTTTCATGACTTTTCTAGCTGAAGAATGTCAAGGGGCAAGGGGATTTGGTGTTTGTTTCTTCATAATTTGTTAATCTTCTCTTTCACTTTGTTGATCTCTTCTAATTTTCTTACTAACTCGAAAGTCTAACTGTGGTAGTCTTAAACATTTAAAACTGCAGATCTCTCCTAACCAATGGTTCCTCATTTCTAGACATTTACCAAAGGAGTTACGGAAAACCCTCCCTGTGAACATATGAACAATCATTTGGGCATATCTTTTCCATTTGTCATATTTTAGAGTGACTTTAAAACAGATGTCATTTAGCAGTAACTTATTCAAAGCTGATAGCTATAGGGGAGAATGATCCTTTGAATTAGGCATTATAATGGATTCAACACAAAAAAAATAATACATTGTGACTTTATTCATCAGCCACCTGTTCAGGTAAGGTTTGAGAAAAATATTTGCATTATCATGAACAGTCATGGACAGTAATTTTTTTCTGTTGCCCATCTGTACCTCATAATACAAATATTTACAGGAGGTAAAAGCAGATGTGTACTTTTTTCTGATTTAGCCATAAACAGCTTACCGCGTCTCCTTGTAAAACTGAAGCCACACGATTAGAAATCTCTGTCCCAAGTAAACTGGGAAATGGTATTAAACACAGGATTTTACATGATTTTATATAGAGTTATGCCATTTGAGAAGAGGAAGAAGTAATCGTGATGATATTATAGGATGTTACAAGCATGACCACCTGCTCTAGCTGCTCCAGCCAAGGGTTCTCTACCAGGCTGCTGGAGCCCAACCTCCTACCCGTCAGGACCTGGACCCTCTTCCTGGGCTGTGGGATGTGTTTGCTGCTTTCCTGGTCATAGGTTTAGATGACAACAAAGCTGTGTAACAACTTTCCAAATGGTCCAGCTCAATGTTCGTTGCACACACAGACTCATCCCAGCTAGTCCAGGAGTGTACATCCCTCCCATGCACACTGTAACTAAGTTACAGATGCTTTCCCCCAGCACAGGGGCTGTGATCCACAGTCCTACTCCAGCTGCCAGTGCTGAACCCCTCACTTGCTTCACTTGTGCTGATTCCTCAAGAACATACACTATTCCTGCCCCATGGCTGGTTGTTGAAGACCCCTACTCACTACAGTGGCTGACACTGAGACGCCGCTCGCTGTCAGTTTCCACCATGGGCCAGGGCACCCACATGCGGTCTGACTCCAAGAGCTGTCACCCCAACCCCTCAAGCACAGTGCTTTCACCATTAGTTGGCACTTAGCTCCTACAGCACACACACACACGTAGAGGATAGTGAAATTACACAGAGAGCTCGTTAAGATAGGATTTAATAAGATGATGTAAAGAGATGGGACAGGCTGTGGTTGTCAGGCATAGGATAATGAAGACAAAAGTGTTCTCTGATGCACAAAACAAATAAGTTTATTCTATAGGGATTTCAATATTCTGCATGTTTTGCAAGCCTACACACTGGAGAGGGGAAGAGACAGAGAAAGATTGTGGTGGTTGGCTTATTTCTACATTACAGCGATGAGGGAAAAAACAGAAATATATAGTTAACACAATGCTGTAATTTCCATAAATTTCCTTCTACACCTTCATATCTCACCAGCTAGCAAATTAATAGTAAAAATATAGAAAGTTGAAATCTGCTTCTATTTGGAAGAAAAAAAAAAAAAGGTAAGCTAAGTACACAATCAACAATTGTGAATGTCACAATTTACATTAAAGTCTGTGGGAGCGGAAGTGGGAATTCTGTTTGCTCTGTGATACTTTCTTTACTTCAGGGGTCAGTATTAATAAGGCAGACATATTCAAGAAATAGAATTTAAAAGAGCTTCAGATTGGAGTTCCTAATTTCTTCATCACACTGGGGGAAATAAATTTTAAATCCTTTCCTTTTTTTAGCACACAATATATAAATGTAGAGGTATACCAGTTGTCTCAGAAGTCAAAACCAGCTTGATATAATACTATCATAGGACTGTAGTTGCACCTTAAATATTCAAGATAATAATGAAAAAAATTTGTAGGGAGAGATACCCAAAAAAAATCAATAGCTGAAAAATAAAGAAAAACTCAAAGAAAACAAATGAACCTAAGATGAACCTTAACTACAGCAATGCACTTACATCCCAGAGTATCCTCTCTGTGGGAACCAGCTGTGACACTTAAAAATTCATATCCTAGCTTATTCCTCACAAACATACCCATGTAGATAAGCCCTGAGGTTACTTCAACAAAGCCAGAGTAAATTCTCTGTTTAGAAAATGGCCTAAAGCATACAAATGAAAGACCAGACTTTCAAGCATCCAGCTGCTCCTGTTGTAAACAACAAATGCTGGTTTTTTCCAAATTCAGACAATGAGAATTTCAAAAGCTCCCAATAACTTAAAGTTCTGTCAGCAGTGTCTGGTCTCATCTGATCTACACTAATCTTAATAAATATGTCCTTTTCACTTGCTTGTGTGGTATGAAGCTATGACAGATTTTGTAATATGTCCCAAGGCCATGAAAGTAAGAAAACTAAACAATATTAGTCATATTTGGGGAAAAAACATAGCATTTTTCCTTTAAAAAGAAAAAAGTACAAATAAGTAAATATTCTCGAATGCTAAACTGAGAATACTTCATTTGCAGTGCACTGTATTTAACACAGCAAGTTACAACAACTATGATAATTTCCATCTGACATTTTAAAATAAAACTATTTACTGTAGTTAGAAATACTGGATGTGAAAATGAGGGGGGGTGGGGAACTGCCTGAAGTGGTGGTTTTTTTCTGTTTAAGTTTTTGCTATCACCAGAACTGCAGGAGAAATTATCAGAAGGCTTTTATAAAAGTTATTACAACTATTTATGCTCCAATATTAAACAGAAGTACAGTGCAGAAAGTTGGATACAGAAAGTTTGATGTAAAAGTTTGAGGAAAACTATCACTAATGAAAGAACGCGCTTAGTTTCCAAGAATAAAGGAAAACCTTACACTGTGAAAATGGCTCTAATTTCTGCTAGAAGAGAAAGGATACCGGCAAAGTCAGAGCAGATGTAACTTATTTTGTGTTTAAAGCTCTCTAGCAAGTGCCTGAAGACAACAGATGTTTTATTCCTTCCAAGAAGAAATTTTGGCATAACCCTTTTGCTTCAGATACCGTGCAGCCCACGTATCAAGTAGAGCATGTGTCCAAAGCACTGTGCACGCAGCCTATGTCACTAATGCCCCCACTAGCCACAGCTTTACCCCATTCATAAGTAGTTCTCTCAGAGTATCTCCTGCCTTTGAGTGATAATAAGACTTCTGTCTTGCACGATCTTACTGCTTTAGATCTTGCTTTTCACTTCTGATCCAGGTGTCTTTCTGCATAACTTGACTTGTGATTCAATCCCATACTATTTGACAGTTGTACCATGTATATAATTGGACATCAATTGTAACAATCTGACTACTAAAGTCTAAAGAACCTAACTACTAGAGAAAGTTAGAGCTCTAATAGAAATGTCACACAGCAAATAAAAAGCAAGCACAGCACATAAATGCAAAAAAGTTATTTAAATCGTGAGTCTCGGTGTCTAATTATACACTGTGAAACTGAAGTGCAGGACAAGAGAATTTAATTATATCAAAATAAAAGTGATTTTTAGTCGAATGCTAATGACCACTCTGTTACTTGACAGCACACTCTGACAGCACCATACACTCACAACTTCATGCTAATGAAGCAGTTTATTGCCAGTGTCCTGTGGCAGCATTCTTGTTAAGTGCTATGTCTAAATACAAAATTAAGGTTTCATTGGAAAAAAAGAGATTCTAGTGAGACTGGCCATTTGTCCTGATCTCAGAGCAAACCAGAGTCGGATAGGATAGGATAGGATAGGATAGGATAGGATAGGATAGGATAGGATAGGATAGGATAGGATAGGATAGGATACTACAGTACAGTGTAGTCTAACATAGGGTAAACAGTAAACTAATTATATTCTAAGTATGGTGGAGGTGTTCTAGTTAATTCATTTCTTGTGTTTGTTTAGGCAATTAAAGTCTACTAATAAGACTGATTAATGTAACTAGTGTGCTGTCCAGCACCGCATTTCTGAAATGCAAGCTGAAAAGTAGTGTTTGGCTAGCTCCATGTGGATTTCTTCTCCAAACTGAATGGTCATGGAAGTCAGAAAAGTCCCAGAAGAAATTGCAGAACACTAGATCATCAGTGCTTCAGTTATTTGTAGTATTGGCAGCAAGAAAGCAGTGGCAATATATTGAAAATATTAATGTAATCTGGCTTTATTATTTGCTGGTTTATGAGTGCAAATCGGCACCAAATAAATGCAAAAAGCCTGCCAAAAACCTTAATTCCATTCCAAATGTCCCTGTCTTTCTAAACTACACCACTCAACCACAGACAACTCTTTCTATAAACTGTAATGTTTTTTGTGAAAACACAGAAATAACATTTTTCAATCTAGTTACATAAACTGACATTACACTGAGGGTACGCTTTGCCTTATTAAAAACTTGTTCTTCATTTATGACATTTGCAGTCAGGCAATGTTAAGGTTGAAATTGAAACTTAAAAGATCATCTAGACTGTTTCTGTGCATAAGGAATCCTCAGCAATACAAATTTAATACGACAGATATTTGTGCAAGTTTCAGTTCAAAAACTCTGTTATCCTCAGACCATTTATCTGAGTGCTTCATTATCTACCACTAGGAAAACTGTCCGAAAGAACAATTTACTTTCTTTTTTTCTGCAGCTTTTTCTCCTAACCTTCACATGTATGGAAGATGGGTTTTTTCTTGTTTGTTTGAGGCAGTTCTGTTAGTGAAATATCTATGTCTTCAATCTTTTTTAGGCGCAAAGCAAAGTGTTCAGTGTTTCCTTAGAACCACAGAATCATCGACTGATTTGTGTTGTAAGGGACCTCAGAACCAACGCCGTCATGAGCAGGAAAATCTTCCACTAGCCCAGGTTGCCCAAAGTCCCATCCAACCTGGCCTTGAACACTGCCGTGGAGGGAGCAGCCACGCTTCCTGGGCAAGCTGTGTCAGTGTCCACCACAGAATCATGGAACCACAGAATCACAGAGTTCTAAGGGTTCTCAAAAGATCATCTAGTCCAACTTCCCTGCCTGAGCATGATCACCTAGACCAAATCACAAAGGAATACATCTGGACTGGCTTGAATGTCTCCAGAGAAGGAGACTCCACAACCTCTCTGGGCAGCCTGTCCCAGTGCTCTTTTCTTCCTCACAGTGAAATAGTTTTTCCTTACATTCAGATGGAATTTCCTATGTTCCAGCTTGGACCCATTGCCCCTTGTCCTATCACTGGNACTCTCTCAAGGAGTTGTATGTCTTTCTGGAACTGAGGGGCCCAGAATGGGATGCAATACTCCAGGTGAGGTCCCACCAGGGCAGAGTAGAGGGGAAGAAGGACCTCTCTTGACCTACTAGCCACCCCCTTCTAATACACCCCAGGATGCCATCATTCTTGGCCATAAGGCACATTGCTGGCTCATGGTCATCTTGCTGTCCACCCATTCCCAGGTCCCTCTCACCTGCACTGCTCTCCAACAGGCCAGTCCCCGGCCTATACCAGTACCTGGGCTTGTTCCTCCCCAGATGCAATACCCTACACTTGTCCTTATTAAATCTCATTTAATTTCTTCCTGCCCAGCTCTCCAGCCTGTCTACACCTTGTTGAATGGCAGCATAACCTTCTGGGGTGTCAGCCACCCCACCCAGCTTTGTGTCACCACCTTCACAGCAAACAATTTCTTCCTAGTATCTAATCTAAATCTACCTTCTTTTAGTTTAAACCCATTACCCCTTGTTCTGTCACTACAGTCCCTGTATGAGTTCCTCTCCAGCTTTCCCGTATGTCCCTTCAGACACTGGCAGGCTGCAGTAAGTTCTCCCTGGACCCTTCTCCACACTGAACAAGCCCAAATCTCTCGGCCTGCCAAGGGTCCTTCTTCTAGGCCGTATTTACTGTACATGTGAAAATTATTCTTATCTCCTGGATTCATCCATTTCTTAACTTTATTAGAGAACAATACCTAAAATTCGGTGCTTGTAAACATACTCCAGTTTATTAACTCCTTCTGCTTAGATGTATCACAGCATATTCCTGCTTTCTCTGTGAAACATGAGCTTCTTCCATGTTGTGTGTTGGTTTTTTATTTCTGAAGAGGTATAGATATGAAGTTACTAGGAGTTCAGAATGACTGAGATTTTCTAGGGAAAGTTGGAGAGGAAGAGAAGGTGATAATGAGCTTCCTTTATCCTTGAATGAAATTCCTAATGAAAGTGAAATTCCTTTATCCTTCAAGTGATGACTTCCTAATGAGCATAGCAAGCTGAATGAAAACAGTTATTTTTTCAAGGCAAAGTAAACATTATAAGGAAAAATTTGTAATATACATCTAAACATGCTTTCGTTCTTTCCAAGAGGGATCTTATCTGCTGGAAAAGGTACGTATTGGACCCAAAGAAGTGAAGACTCCTTTGAAAGGAATAACTTACTAGTAAATTGCAGACAAATCTCATTGCAGATGAAAGCAAGTAATTGGATTTATAAGACTGATGTTACATAACTGTAATAACACTAGTTTCATGGAAAATTAGAGAATATTTCATATTATTTCAATGCCTTACATCTTTCTGCCTGCAATGGTTGGAGCAGAGTCGGGGGAATATTTGGAGGATTCCACTGTCCTGTTTAAATAGAAGTTCCAGTGAAAGACCAAATGTTTCAATGTCTACTAGCCTTCTCAATGTCAGGTGTTAATAATGTGAATATAATCTCTGAAATGACCCTTATATGCAGCACAGTGATAACTTTTAAAGTTGTCTATTATGATTTGAACTATGTCAAGGTCAGTACCAAGTTAACTGGACACATAAAATAGATTAGTAAAAAGTATCTAAAAATCATTAAGTCTATGGAATATGTATTCATCAATATTTTTCTTTGGTTCTTAACTGATTTATGGAAAAATAGAGTGTGCAGCCATAAATCGGTGCAAAGAAAATAAAATAAAATTCCTACACAGATTTCTCCCCAACCATGAGGAATCTCAGCTGAGTTTTGAATAATATACCAGAATAGTGAGAGGCCTCATATTATGTTCTTGTAATAGAGTACAGAACATGGATTAGATGTACAGATTCTGATCACCTTTCCAAAAAAAAACAACCAAACAAGTATCATAGTTGAAAAGAAGCTTAGCAACATAATCCATGTATATGAGGGATTTAAATAATTTGGAGAGTCTGGTTGGTTGACCTTGCTGGAGTCCAGGTGCCCCTAAAGCCACTCTATCACTGCCCTCCACATCTGGACAGCAGATTGAACAAAAGGCTTCTGAGTCAAGGTAAGGACATGGAGAGATCGCTCACCATTTACCATAAAGGGAAAAACAGACTCAACATGGAATAAAATTTNGGGGTTGGGGTGAGTTCATCACACTTTGTGCCTGACACTCTTTTCTACTCAAAGGAAGGACTCCTCACAGTCTTCCCCTGCTCCAGTAGGGAGTCCCTCTCATGGAAGACAGTTCTCCACCAACTGCTCCAACATGAGTCCTTCCCACAGGGGCTGCAGTTCTTTAGCAACTGCCCCAGCATGAGTCTCTTCTGTTAGGTGCAGGACTTTTCCAGCATAGCCCCCCATGGGATCACAAGTCCTCTCAGGAAATCTGCTCCAGCATGGGATTCCCACCAGGTCACAGCAACCTTAATATGTCTCCACCTGTTGTATTGTGGGGCCCTTCAGTGGCTGCAGGTAGAATCTGTGCTCCTCATTATCCTCCATCTGTGGCAGGGGGACAGCCTTCTTCACCATGGTCTTCTCCATAGGTTGCAGCATAAACCTCTTCTTTGGTGCTTGGAGTGCTTCCTTCTGCATTTACCTTGGTGTCTACAAAGTTTGTCACATCTTCTCACACTTTCCTTTGTCAGAAATAAAATGTTGGCTTTCTTCTTCTTAAATATGTTATCACAGAGACACTACCATCATTGCTGATTGGCTCATATTTGGTCACCAGGAGGTCTACTTTTGAGGTGTCTGGTATTTATTCTGTCAGATTTGGTACAAGCTTTTAGCACCTTCTCACAGAAGCCACCAGTGTAGCACTCTACATATTCTCCCCACCCCCACCTCCCGCTACCAAAACCTTGCCACACAAGCACAAACCAGAGCCATAACCATAGAAATCAAGACCAAGTGCTAAATCAAATAAAAGTATTTGTTTCAATTGTTTCAGTGTCATGATGTTCATCCAGGAGTACTAGGACTTTTAAATGCTTGTGTCACAATCCACAACCAGATAAGACTACTTTGGCAGAGGTTAAATCCCCTACCTTCTAACTGGCCTCAGATTTCTCTGGTGGTTGTGGGAGGCTGGGCTTAACCCCTGAGTGACGTCCAGTTTGGTATTTTATTGTGACCAGGTCTTCATAATTCTCGGAGACAGATGTAAGACTCAAAATGGAGTCAATTGTCAAAAAACTTTATTTGGGCCATGACAAGTGCAAGGAAAAGGAGACAGAGAAAGAGAGAGAGAGGGAGAGATCACAATAGGTACCACCACAGAGATGCGGCCCCGTCAGTCCAATGTTGTCGGTCCTGTAGGGAAACATTCCATCCGATGCTGGTTGTTTCTGGACTTTTATTGGGTTGCCCAGGAATCATGAGCTATTTCATTTAACCACACCAACCGCTCAGCAGTGGTGTGTATGCCCAATACTGTCACTGGATGATCTCTGGATCCCTCTGTTCCCAGGCCCCGGGTCTGGGAGGCTGACAGTGGTGACAGTCTCTGCATAGTGGTGATAATCAGTGGTTTAATGAGGGTTGCACAGGAGTGCAGGAAGTGCCTGGTCTGGAGGTCTGACACCTGCTTCTGACCTCTGCATCATTGCTGATGGTGGTGCTTTGGTGGCGACATGTTTCAACAGGGTTGAGACAAACAACCAACAGTCTTGTCATCTTTTCAACACAGTTCTCTACAGCTCCATTGTAGCATCAGTAGATATCATGCTCAGATGTCTTTCTTTTACTAAAATTTGAATTTGGCATATAAAGATGATCCCTGGCAGAAACTAGTTTCTAGTCTTAAGTATGTATTTTGTATTATATTTTAGTCCATGAAGACATTCAAAATCATACTTCAGGGATTTCTTCTACACTTCCTCTATCAATTAACATTGTGGAATTATTTTTCACTTGACTGAATGCAAACATATACAGAATTTCATGTTTCTGTAAAAATGTTATTCTGCACTTACAGATTTTTGAACCAGGTCTCTAGTAACAAGTCATATCCATGTAGATTAGCCTGTGTAAGATGCCTTCTGTGCAATCAAAAGCATCTAGGGATGGCTGAACAACAGTATGATCCTGTTTTGATACTACACAAAAAATTACATTCTCAGATTAGACTCCGATCGTTCTGTTCATCACCGCAGAAGTTAACACTGCTTAATATTAGTCCTTGACACGTGTACTATCTACTGTCCCTGTATTTGTGCTTCTGTGGTGGGATTTGAAAGGTTCAGATGACTGAATGAAACCTTTCAGTAACAGTCAAGCAGTGGTTGTCATCTGCTGTCCACAGCCAGTAAGATGTTGTCTTTACATGTCAAGTGTATCAGTGAGAATGTATTCAACCCCACAGTTCATATATACTTCAGGAATTTTTCAGCAAAGGTTCAGCGATTTGGCAAAACTGTTCCACTGCAACATGATGTAAACCAGTTGTAAAATATTTTCTTTTGGTTTTTAATACAATCAAATTTTATTTCAAAATATTGGTAATCATTGTACTATATTTGGATGTATTATTATTAAATTTTTATCTATAATTTAAGGTTTAAATAAATCTGAAGTATAAATGTTTTCAAAACTAAGCTGCTCTCCTTACAAGCTATAACCCCACCAACTTCGCTGAATCCAAATCACATCCCACATTTTTATATACTTAGCAGAACACCGGAATAAGAATGTTTTTGGGATCTGAATTAGAGTGGAGACTGTAACAAAACATAGTAAAGGAGCAGAACAATACAGGGTAGTGAACTGAAAGCAAAAGAGGACTGAGACAGAAACATCTAACTGCATCCTCAGTGTTCTAAGAAAAACAGTTGAAGTCTTGCAAGCTGATGATACAGCCCAGAGCATACCTATTGATGTAGACTTTGCAACGTAGATGGAATTCTAGCTAAGAAGATTTGCAAAGCTTACTGTTTTGTGCTTTTACATGGGTATTTGCTAATCTCAGTGGAATACAGCAAATTAAACTTTATTGTCTAATTAATCTCCAAGTTTATTCCCCTTTTTCCTTGCACTGCTTTCACAGCTGTGGCAAACACACCATACACAGAAGTCCATGAAAAGGAAATTCAAACTGTGTATTGCCTTAAGTAACTAATTACACAATTATTGATTAATCATCTAATTATACCATGAAAAATGTTTCCTATTTTTATAGGGGATTTAGCCCAACTATGTCTAGATTCCCTTCTCTGAGGAAGTATGCAGGTTGTATCCACATGACTTAATTATTTCCTTCCAATTCAGATGCCAAACTGCATGGAACATTTACCAATATAAAGCTTGCTCTGCTTCCATTAAGTAGGAAACATATATTTATTTATATTCATGAAGATTTTTTTTCTTTTTGATAGAATTTTACCTTGAAAACGTAACTCAAATAATAATCTATAATTTCCTTTCAGATTGTTCTTTTTACACTACAGTGTAGTACCAAACTGTGCAGTGTAATCTGAACACAAAATCTCTTTTTATTTACCTCCTCAAATCTCCAGAAAGTGTCTTATACTTAGATATTTTGGGGTTATCTGCATTTATTCAAGATTTCCGTTTATTCAAGATACTTTGGGTACTTTTCCAAGAAAGGCTCTCATGGAATTCCTTCATTGGTATTATTTGCCTTTGAAACAATGCCTTTGAAACAATGAGCTCTGTCTCCTCATGGGAAGATGAGCCACCATCCTACTCCATTTCCCTATTACACATCCATATATTCATAACTTGACTATGATTTAATTTAATTATTCTATCTAACAAAAAATCTCAGTTGAATATATAATGTTTCACCTGATGTGCACACAAAACTTTATGTAATCCAAAGCCTGTCACTGTTAGAGCCTGTCCCTGTTAGATACCGGGATGCTATGCAAAGACCATTAACCATCTAAACAGATGGAGTGTAGCAAACCCATCAATGAGTCTGAAATAAGGGTCAAATTTGTACTATGACTTGAAATAACAGCTTCAATTATTTCACAAAAATTACTTACGAGGTGTAATTATTTCTTTTCAAAAATCTCATTTTGTATTTCATAAAATGTTGGGTTTGGAAAATTGTTTACTTGGTAGTGATTAGCAGAACAGTAATTTTCATCTCTGTTTATTTATGAGGATTAGCTATCAAACAGCTATGTAAAAAAGCATGACACAGTGCTTATAATTCTGTGGAAGAAACGAGTGCAAGTGATAGATGCTGCTGGAAAGAATCACATGGAATGGTAAGAGTTGAAAGGGACCTCAGAAGA
>VXBZ01012885.1:0-35465 GCA_013399135.1 Heliornis fulica | reverse complement strand
TTCATCCCCTTCCCCCTTCCAAATATGCAAGTACATATAGATTTTTGACTTCTAATGTCACATGAAACATACAGTATAATTTGAATATACAGTATATATATTAATATTCTGAGAAAGCAATGACAAATTAACATTGTTCATTTGTAAATGGAAAATTGTTATCCTCTTATGTTTCTACTCTTCCTTGTGTCTGATCTTATTCGCTATTTACATTTGAAAGGCTAAAATTGCTCCTGAAAGAACAAAAGGCATACCATTTGACAATGCTGAAAGAACTCATGGTTTGTGAAATATTCTTCTGATTGGATTAGGTGTCTGACAACTACAAAAGGACACAAGATATGCTTGTTTTCAGAAAGACCGTGAAAATGAATAGGGAAGCTGTAGACCGGTCAAACTTAGGTCAGTTCTAGAAAGATAATGGGAATCATAGAAGCCCTTGGTTTGGAAGGTCATCTAATCCAACCCCCTCTGCAGTAAGCAGGGAGATGTTCACTAGGGTACATTGCTCAGAGCCCCAAGAAACTTAACCTTGAATATCTCCAGGGATGGGGCCTGCACCACCTCTCTGGGCAACCTGTGATCTTCCACCTTCATACTGGAGAACCTTCTCCTACTATCCAACCTAAATCTCCCCTTTCCTAGTTAAAAACCATTATCCCTCATTCTATTGCTACATGCCCTCATGAACAGTTCTACAGCTTTCTTATAGGTACCTTTCAGGTATTGGAAGGCCACTATAAGGTCCCCCCCAGAGCCTTCCCTTGTTCAAGCTGAACGACCACATGTCTCTCAGCCTGTCTTCACAGGAGAGGTGCTTCAGCCCTTTGACCATTTTTGTGGCCCTAATCTTCATCTCTATTTAGATGTGCATTTATAGGTGCATTTATAGGCACCTAAATTAAATCAACATGAGAAAATCAGTCCAGTCTTAGGGATAGGCTCAATTTAGCCAGGAGGTGAGTGTAGATGATTCTATGAATCACAGAATCAGAGAATATTGAGAGCTAGAAGAGACCTTGAAAGAACATCCAGTCCAACCCTACTGCCTGAGCAGAATCATCTTGAGTAGATCACATAGGAACGTGTCCAGATTTGTCATGAATGTCTCCAGAGAAAGAGACTCCACAACATCTCTGAGCAGCCTGTTTCAGTAATTTGTCACCCTCACAGTGAAAAAGTTCCTTCTTATATTAAGATGGAACTTTCTATGTTCCAGTTTGGAACCATTTCCCCTTGTTCTATCACTGGCCATCACTGAGAAGAGCCTGTCTTCGTCCCCCTGACACTCACCCTTTACATATTTATAGACATTAATGAGGTCACCCCTAAGTCGCTTCTCCAAGCTGAAGAGATGCGGCTCCCTCAGCCTTTCCTCATAAGGAAGATGTTCCACTCCCTTAATCGTTTTGGTGTCCCTGCCCTATGGTTGTGTAACTTCAGGTTTACTTCTCTTCCACTCAGAAATAAATGTATTAACTGAAGAAGGCTGAAATCATTCATCCTAAAATTCAGAACATGAGGTGATTACTGCATTGGTGCTGAAAATTTGAGTTCAATCTCCATTATCTAAAATAATTATGCACTTAATAATAAATATGTTTTACAATTTTATTCACAGAACTTAATAAAATTACACCAAAATGATCAATTCTGAAAAGAAATCTATCAATAGATATAGATAGATAGATAGATAGATAGATAGATAGATAGATAGATAGATAGATCCTATCCTTCAGGTAAATGCAGTCAAAAGAAGACCACAAGCTCCTTTCCAATTAGTATTTTGTTTTAAATTCTTAAAAAAAAAAAAAAATCTTCTTTCATTGTTCCCTAAACAATTTTTAGGGAAAAATCCCTAAAATACCAAATAACTTGTAGTGTATTGTGAGTCTTATTTCACTATGCCTGTATGAACATGCACCGTGGAGATAGTATTCAACTAACTACAAGAGAGCAGTTTGAGCTGTGCCTTTAGAAAGGCTCATGTAGTAACACTCAGCTATTCAGTATGCACAATATTGTGACATTTTAGATAGGATGCTTGACTTGTAGTTTTTCAACTGCTGCAAATTTAATGTTGCTTAACTAATACCTTTGCTGGTACAAAATGTCTTTTGTTGTCTAGGAAG
Source organism: Heliornis fulica (assembly GCA_013399135.1). Lineage (NCBI taxonomy): Eukaryota > Metazoa > Chordata > Aves > Gruiformes > Heliornithidae > Heliornis > Heliornis fulica. Next base: position 33,333 of record VXBZ01012885.1, on the reverse strand, counting down.
ACTACACATTTTAGGTACATTTTCCTTTACTTCACTGTAATATCAGAATTTTTAAGCATGACCTTTAGAGATTTTAAAAGGGCTTTGGGATTTGAGAATGATTCAAATAAGAGCCTGGGGCTGTGAATCTCACATTACTATTCTTTCAATCTGTATAATGTCTAATTGTTCTTGGCAGTCATTAGCATAGATATCTCCTACATAGTCTGCTAGGTACTATGAATTCTCTGAAAGAGATCCAGAAATTAAATTTACTCTTCTCTTTGGGAACTTCAAATACCTATTATTGCTTAATTAAAATAATTACATTATTATAATTACATTTTATTATTTTATTTTATTTTATTTTATTTTATTTTATTTTATTTTATTTTATTCATATCACTTTTTACCTGGAAAGCTGAGAAGTTATCAGAATAAAGAATTTAAATCTTGGGCATTTAAAATTCTAAAATAGATTAATCTCTGAAATATTCTGAAGCCAGTGTTTATGAAAGCTTTCTATGGATTTTACACTCAGCAGTTATAAAAGAATCATCTCAGGTAGTTATTACAGTTACACCTACTATATCTTTTTCTCTGTATTTCAAATTGGTGTAAAAACAGACCTAATATATACCTACTGGAATAGCAAACAGTACTGTCCCTGTGGTCAAACACACACTTAGCAGAGCTTCCAGACTGAAGCACTGTGTGCAAGATTCATAGAGCTGATTCCTGCCAATCATTTCCCCACATACTCAGCTCATGCAGGTTAGCAGAGGTACCTTTCCTGCTCTGTGAATTTTTGTACCAGACAGCCTGTCAGAAAGTTTGTATCTGAAACAGACAAAAAAGGACAGACAAAGAATAGAGGAGCTGTGGCACCCTACTTTGGTGATGTTGTCCGGATAGAGAAGACAACAGAACCCCCCTTATGTGATTTTGTTCTATGCATCTCCCACAAGGTGACCCCATTCAATCCTACTACATCTCATGATCAGTCATTATCATTAGATGTGCTTTCCATTACTGTGTCAATATGTCACACAGAAATCAGACACCCGAGAAAACTCATGAAGGCATACAATAATAATTAAAAAAAAAATAAATAAATCTGTTAAAAAACTTGCATTTTTGCCTCTGTCTTTAATGTTGATGACCTCTAATTACTAAAATATGGGTTCCACCTCTGCCATCAATTGTTTTTCATACATGATGACCAGGTTCAGTGCACTGAACGTTTTCAAAATCCCAGTGTAGTTAAAGAAAAATCTTTTCAAATGTAAGCCTGAGGGTCCTCCTCAAGGATATGCAGTAACTATTACCCCGGAGATTATAAATTCACATATCAGACACTTGGATATAATTCACCCCAATTAGCTGTAACGATCATTTGTTACATTAAACAACCGTGACAATCAGCAAATTTCACAAAAATGCAAGCAAATTTGTTTCAGTTTGTAAAAAAGACGTCATCTAAGAAAGGCAACTATAGCAAGCATATCTACCTGCAAAGTGCATTGAAGTCACAGACTGGGCCTTCCCTTTATATCTCTAAATAGAAAAATCCATTGCAGAAGAAAAGGTCAGAATCTGATGCTAGTGAAAGAAAAGTCATTAGGATAATGACAGTCATTATAATTCTGGCCTAGGGAGCTGTACCTTGTACTATCTGCCGCTACTGTTTTTCTGTTTTGGTCTGGTTTGGTGGTGTTTGGAGATTTTAATTATGGGTTGTTTTTTGGTTTTTTTTTAGCAGGGCACAAAGAAAATACAAAGAAGAAAATATAAATGATGAGACGAAGAATGTGCCAATTCTACTCTCCATCTGTATTTACCTTCAGATAGATATTCTAAATAACCTTCAAAGGCTTTTTCAGTACTAGGAAAGTGCTATGTAGACAGGGGAGACATTTTATTTCCTTGTTCTATACCGGTTACATCATAATTACAAACTGCACAATTTTATGTCACTTATTAAGTTATGTCAAAATTATTTCTAATGACTTTTTCATAATATGCAAAACCAAAAGTCTTTCTTCAGAAGAAACTTTACTGTTTGTATGATCCTTAGACAAGAGAAAACGTGTCCCATTATTAAAAATATTTCTTGAACAGGACTTCCATCAGCTTGATGAAAAAAACCTACTCAGCTTCAAAGAAACAAGAACACCACGCCTAAAGATCTAGTCTTTTAAGATACATAGCTCATCTAAAATCTTAGACATAAGTAGTAAATGCTAAAATTACATCTCAGTTCACAAATTCACAGATTCACAGAACGTTAGGGTTAGAAAGGACCATGAAAGATCATCTAGTGCAATCCCGCTGCCCGAGCAGGACCATGTAGATTAAATCACAAAGGAACGTGTCCAGATTGGTCTTGAATGTCTCCAGAGAAGGAGACTCCACAGCCTCTCTGGGCAGCCTGTTCCAGTGCTCTTCAGTGTTATGCAACTTCTTGATGATGAGGGTTACAGAGCACTGGAACAGGCTGCCTAGGAGGGTTGTGGAGTCTCCTTCTCTGGAGACATTCAAGACTCATCTGGATGCCTACCTGTGTGACCTGCTCTAGGGAAGCTGCTTTGACAGGGGGTTGGACTCAATAATCTCTCGAGGTCCCTTCCAACCCCTACAATTCTGTAAATTCTATGATATAGTAATTTGCAGATATTTCTCTTACTAAATACTCAAGTGTAGGAAATTTCATGTCTATGTTAAACTTTTTGTTAGTTAGGAGTGTAAACCTTGCAGACATTTGAATGAGAAGCTTTGGGTTAATCTATAAAATAAATATTTTTAATATTTTTCTATTAGCATTTTCCCTTTGCTTAATAAATCACTTAATAATTTAACTCTTTTTAATAATGAATGAGACCATTCAAAGCCTAGACATATAAAGAGTTTTTTGTGGCTAAGGTTAGCATGTTGAAAAAATGAGACACTATTATTTTAATAAAAATAATAGAGACATTTATTTTAGTACACTCACCTGTTTTGTAGCCATACTTTCCAGCAGGTAGATATCCCACTGTGACTGACATGCTACTTTTTATTAAGGAATATAACCTTTTTTCTATAAATAAAGACAGATTTTATCACAATGTGGACCAAATTCAGGATGTGGCCAGATGTGTTTTAAAACAATAATGGATTTTTAAAAGTCTTTTTTCAGGGTGTGTGTGTGTGTTTGTGTAGTTTTTTAGAATCCATTCTGACAGCATCAAAAGTAGTTCATGATCCAGCTATTAGAAAGTTCCGTTGACATCTTTGGTGTTTGGAAGGCATTCCTTTTCTGCTTGATTATCTCAGGGACTTAAATTCATTCATTCCATAGAGTAAATCAGTGCCTTGGGGTAGGTGTCCTTTGAAGATGTTCCAGTTTGCTAAAGCAATTAAAATTTAGGTAAGTATAAAATATCAGCAGGTTTTAATAACATAAATTATTGGGAAGCCTTGGTAAAAGATGCTACTGTAGTCACCTTCGGTGAAGCCACAGAGTACTTTATTCACGTGCTTCTGCTGTAGTCTGTTTACCCCTACACTGGAACACTCTAGGGGGAATCCAGTCCATCCCGTAGAGTCTCCAGGTTAGGGGCTGGCTTAGTTGCTTTAACTGTCTATCAGGATTTGAATCTTGCACACAAACCTAAGAGACACAGCACAGGACATAAAGAAAGCCTTTATGTGGACAAAGGTGACTGACTGTCAGTGAAGGCCCTTACTCCTTTGAAACAGGACACCCATTTCAGATAAGCAGTATCATTTAAGGCAATTGAATTGAACCCTTCCTTATTAACCAATCACCTACGTTAGACACATCCAAATTGAAGTATTTGTAGTCTGGCGGCAAATCTTAGACTTCATGTTCAAGTTGTCTAGAAAATATTATTTTCTGTTGTATGGAATGAAAAATATTTAATATGAAGGGATAATCACATTCCTTAGTTATTTTTTTACTATTCTGTTTTCTCAAATATGAAACAAAATATACATAATAGAAAGCAGGTTTTAACATGAAGATGTAGCCCAAAGAAAAATCAACTGTGGAAGCATAGGAAGAATGAAGTATTTTGAACATTCTTTTAAAACAATCAGCAGTCAGAGGTACAAAAATACAGAACAGTTTAAACAGGATAAGAAAAAATTACAGGTAATTGAAAATAAATCTCAGAAATTAACTCAAAGCCAACTTCTAATTTATCAAAATAGTGTCTTTCATGATTTCCAAAAACTATAAAAAGCATTGATAAACTTCAACCTCAGAAAACATAATAAATTTGAATGCTCAGAACCATGGAGAAATAATCTGGTGTCTGAGACAGAATTTAAAGCTTAAATGATTTTGCATAAACATTTCAAGAAGTCATAATGCAAAATAAACAGATTATTCAAATAAAAACCTGCTAGATAAGGTATATGCTTTAAACCAGTCTTCTGTGATGTCAGCTTTTTACAGTCATGGAAGTCCTATTAACTTCTAAAGAATGAAATTTTGGAGAATCATAAAAATATATTTGATTATCTGAAAATAAAGAATTCAAATCACAATGGATGAAACAAACCAATTAGATGACCTAGCCAATTCTTTCCAACTTTCTACTGAAGTTTGGCACCAGCAGCCTTCCTATATTAATATCCCATAGCTAAAGACATATTAAGGGAGGGAGGAAAATGACATTCCTTTCTCTAAACCCAATGCTTTTAGTAGACTTTATATTAGACTTTAGTAGACTTTATATTAGACTTTAGTAGACTTTATATTACTACAGAATATTCAAATCAGGAAATTGTTCCATAGTAGATGCATAGTAGAGTCGCGGTCCAACTGCAAAATAGTGGCAGGTATTACATGACCAGTCCCATGACAGATTAAGGAAGACATATATTTTTTATTACTTTTTAACAAAATGCATTTTTGCTCTTCTAAAAGCAAGACATTCTTTCCCATTACAGTAGGTTTATGTTAAGCATGGGCAGAGAAGTAATCAAGTAAATACCACTGCCATCATAAGAATACATCTAAATCCAGTTATGTTAAGCAATAAGAAACTTCTTTAATTATTGTAATTCTCTATTTTAATGTGTAATTTTTCAATACCAACAATAATTTAAATCAATTCAGTGAAGTTCAAATTAACAGTAGCTGTCTAACATATACTTATCTGAGAAAAATGTTTTCTACATATGATACTCCTGTTTTAAAAAGATAGTAAATCATCCACCAGGTGTATTGAGCTTTGCATTGAGAATGGAGGCCATAAAATGTGATGTATATATAAATATATAATTTTCTTTGTCTTTTTCTTGGAAATAACTTGGTTAGTTGTTTGTTTTGGTTTGTTTGGTTTGGTTTTATTTGGTTTGCTTTGCTTTGGTTTTGTTGCTGTTAGGTTTGGTTAGGTTTTTTTCTTTTTCTGTAATCCAACACATCAAAGAATTTCCCAATATATTTATTAGTTTAATGTTACTGTAGCTACATTAGTGCTTCCTGTTGCAATTAGTGTCAACAAGACTTTTTCTTCATCGCAGCAAACAAATTTGCTGCATGTAATTTGTATAACATTATGGCATGAAGAGCCATTTCAGTGAACAAAACTATTCATTCCCGACCTTTGGAACACAGTAAATGACAATGCTGAGGGAGGTTGTTGGTAGTTTTTTGTGGTTTTTTTTTTTTTTCCTGAGATTATGTCAGGTACCCAAGGCAGTATAAAAAAATACTTTTGTTCATTCATTTCACCGTATTTCTGAAATAATTAGGTTGAAGTTCCCATTGGAGTTACATAAGGAATACAGAATCCCTGAAATGGCCATACTTCCTTAGCATAGTTTAGATGCCAGGTGGAATAAAACTATGTTGCAATTGCATAGACTCCCCTCATCTATAATGTAGAGGAGTATCAGGGACACTGAGATACCATCCATACTTCCAAGTGTACCATACTTCCAACTGTCTTTGATTGGTGTAACAGCCATTTGAGGTGTGATGACAGTGGTGCTTTATTAGAGTAACCCATCAACTTCTGTTTCAGTAGATTCTTATTTCTTCTAGGTTCAAGCTGTGGAAAATGAAGTAAAAAATGAAATTATTCACTTTTTTTGTTGTTGTGGTTGTTGTTATAAACAGACAAAAAAGATAACATTACTTGATTTTTCTGTCCACTGCAGTTCAATACTTTTAAGTAGTGAACAGGACTCGAGCCACATTGAAAACATTTTTTTTTCTTTTTTTCCAATTTTCAGCAATATCTTTTCCTGGAAGGTGTTAGTGTAGGACCCTGAAAACCTGCAATTTCATCAGGATCTATTATCCTGTTAGTACGAGTAATGCTTGATGAGGCTGTGTGAGAATCATTATGTTCTAAAGGCTTCAGTGGTTTCATGGAACTGAGAGTGGTAACAGGATAGATGGGAACCTTCTACTCATGATGGAATGTTTCTTTGCATAATTTAAATCTTGATTTACTCCTACATAATTGTGTATTTCACAGTCAAGATGAATGAATGCATTGAACAGATAAATGTCAGATTGTAATTGTCAAATACGTTTCACAGAAAAATAGAGACAGGCTCTTAATTTTAAATTACACTCAGTATTCCACAAGAATAATCTTCAACTTTAGAAACCTTAACAATAATACATTTATATTGCAATATTGTACACATATAATAGACCAAAATATCCCTAAATACTTTCCATCCATTATATACCCTGTATGAGGAATTGAATTTGGAATTTATAAACCTATAGAAGTACACAAGGGTCACACATAATCGATCATTTAGGGCGGGAGGATGACAGGTACATCTATGTTTTGTTGTTCAGTACAGTAATACGACAGAAGCAAATGAATAAGAAAAAAAATGTGACAAAATTAAAATAAGATCAAATGGAATTGAACTGTTGCGAAATGTTTTTACTTTTTTTTGGTCCAATGTTGGACCAAATTTAAGGATGATCTTCCTTTCAGGTTGTGCAAATCACAGAATCACAGAAGTTAGGATTTGGAAGGGACCTTGAAAGATCATCTAGTCCAACCCCCCTGCCTGAGCAGGATCATCTAGATTAGATCATACAGGAATGTGTCCGGATTGGTCTTGAACATCTCCAGAGAAGGAGACTCCTCAATCTCCCTGGGAAGCCTGTTCCTGTGACTTGTAGACAGGTATTACATCCTTTAAGGACATGTAAATAGAGAGTGAATCTTCATAAAAGTTACTTACACTCACGATGAAACTGGAGCTTTGATGCAACCTTTATAGTTTAGGATTGGATACTTTAAAAACCATCTTTCCTTTCAAACCATGTCTTGAATGCCACACTACTTGTCACAGTTTTAAGTTCTATTGACATAAACATATGCTTAAACTTAATTATCTGCATTCATGGTCATTGTATCTCATTGTTAAGTGGCAGGAGGAGTAGCAGATTTTGTTTTCTGCAGCTTCCCCTACTTTTTGGGATACTATCTCCAGAGACAGAGTTGCCTAAGCTCTTCATTATTAAATGGCTGGGTTTATGTTGCACTGAAAACTGGGTTCCTGCTCCAGAAGCTAGTGAAATGAGTGTTCTAGCTTCCCTTTGTTGCTGAATAATCTGCTTCACAAACATAAAAATTAATGAGCTGCATAGTCTTATTTTCCCTTGTCCATATTTTTCTAAAAGCTTCATGACTGGGAACAGCTACTATAGGTAAAACTAAGTTTCACTTTTCTGTGTGAAGTGTCTTTGGTTATCTAGTAGTGGATCTTCCAAGAATGGAAACATTGGTGTCAACATTTACAGTATGAGCCAGTTGCTTTCCTTCTTTGCCTGTGGCAGGGGTGTTGGAAGTAGATCATCTCTGAGATCCCTTTCAACATGAACCATTCTATGATTCTATGATTTTATGATTGGTCACAAAAGAAGAAAATAAAAAGGTCTCATTAAAACTGTGGCCATTTCCATGACAGACACAAGGCAAGTGGTAGCAGTACCGATTAAGTTAACCTTCCTTGTAGTATTCTGTTGACTAGTAGAGAGAAAAAATACTTTAGAGAATGATTTTGTTGTCTGAACAAAATGTTTAGTGTGGTTTCAAATGCCATGGGGGAATTTAAGTCATCTGCCTAGCTGTGACATATATGTGTATTTAAGTAAGAAGTTTTCAACCAACAATAGCTGCATAAATCAGTATTTCAGTTAATGTTCCAGAGTGATAGGAACTTATTCTCCCATATGATAGAAAACCACACAGGTTAAAGCCCTACCTTTGCTGGTCATTAGTAAACAGTTTTTGTAATGGGTAGTAAAATATGGTTTAGGAGATTTTGTTTGAACCCTTTTACCTTTCTTAATTAGCAAAAATCCCTCAATAACTGTTTACATAGCACTGTAAGAGAGATGGTATGTCTGCTTCAAATTTTATGCTTATTTTCAAGACAGAAAGAGAAAAAAACCCTTCATTTTTCCACATATATAAAAGGCTTTTTTTCAATAAAATACATAACTTATTAAATTTTACATTAAAATATATAAACCTTGACATCTATCTTTGAAATACAGTGTGAAATTATGAGTCACCATGAGAATCATTTCACACTTGAAATGCAACCACAATGACCCATACTTAATAAGATGTTTCTACTACAGCACACAGTCAGTTTAACAGGTGGTAATTTGAAGTAACTTTGATAAGGTTAGGTCATAGTTTGAGTGAGGTAATCTGAGTTCAGTGATAAATGAACATGCTGTGTTAACTAGTAGAAGCATGGGAAAATCAGAGCTAATAGACATTATTTTAACAAATTGCCATTTTAAATCACCTTCCTGAGGGTCTTTAAGCAAGATTTCATCAATTACATGCTTACAGCTCACATTAGTGATACACATTAAAAAATTTCCCACATGAATAATTTAGAAAAAAAAAATCACTATCAAACCCCTGTGTGAGTTAGCTCTTGTCTATTTAAGCAAAGTTTTACTTAAATGATGCATGACATGCAATATTTCAAAAACGTTCCGAGATCATGAAGACAAGATGTAGAAAATATTATTCTTGCACTGTTTCTATATTATTTCATGTGCCTTGTAGTTTCTCTGTTGTTTAGTAACTGGCACCTTTCTTCATTTTCTTATTTACTTCTTGGGACCGACTTTAAAAAAAACACTAAACTTTTTCAGTAGCACTTCCTTTCTTTGACATTTTCTCCTAAGTCAATAGCAGCACAATCTCTCCATTAAATCAATAGAACAAAATGTGATAAAAAATTCTGTCAAACAATTTTCAGTAGAAAAATGGTCATTTAAAGAAACACCTGTTTTTCCTATAATAACATCAAATTTCAAAAGCTAGCTGGACGAGAATATGGACTAAGTTTTATGCCATGTGAAGATGGCATGTGAAGACCCAAACTAAGTAGCAGAGAATAAAAGATTTTACTGATTTTTCACTCATGTTACTGATCAGGAGGGAATATGGGTATGTAAGAGACAGCATAACCCTGGGTTAGTCATGCTATTCCGATCTGGATCCCCGTTTGAAACATGTAACCTATTAGAGCTTGTTTGAGGAGTCCATTTCAGAAAGAAACTGAGCCTAAAACCTTCATTTTAGGCATTTACAGCACTGTAGAAAGATGTAGAACATAGTGTTCTGGATACAGTAGGAGACAGAAAAAAAGAAAAATATTCTAGGCTAAGAACAATATTCAAATCATATATTTTCACGTTGAAGAATATATCTATTCAGCTCAGCACTCACACACAGTGACATCTAACCTTTCAGGCCTTCCATAGCCTGCAGGATGATATCCAAAATAGCAAAGGCACTTAGTCCCAAATCAATTTCCAATCAAGGCACAAGAGTTAGGAGCTCAGTGAAAGAAGCATTATCACCACAAGGGAAGAATCATTTCCAGAATACCGTCATGCGCTGATTTATGTTGAATATGGAATACAGCATCCTCTGGAGGACAATCTATTCAGTATGGGAAAAAGGAGCATTTCACAAGTGTAATTCTGAATTCTTTGGTTTACTAGATTCCTAAAGTTGGGGTCCAGATTAATTTCAACTAAAATACTTACACTTAATTGGTAAATGAGTATCTTGGACCTAGAGGAACAATGGGTGAGAGGGTACCTAGATCTACATTACTGGTTATGCCATCTCATTTAGAATGGCGAATCTGAAGTGTCTGCTATCTTTTGAGAGTTCAAATCTTCTTCTATCTTGAAGTGAGTTATATATATATGAACACCTCTACATTATTAAAATTCAAATTATTTTGTGTATTCTCCACAGTAGAAGCACTGGGAGCTTACCTGGAAGTAACTTGGATCACAAGGAATTTTAACTATATACATAACAGACTGCTGGCCTTTTGTGTAGACCAGTGTGAATCCTGGGCTTCAGTTTTTGAAACAAATTGGTCACACATACATCAAACTATAGTAAGAATTGATCAACACTCAGACATGTTTTTTTGAGATCATTGTAATTTAACTAGTGAAATTCATTTAATATTTTTTACATATTTTCAGCATTAAACAGTAATTGCTTTTCACAAATGTAGAAATAATAAAGCAGTTTTAACCACCATGGGATGAGTAATGTTTTATGCAGTAATATACATTTGAAACTGGAAATAAATCAAACTTAAAAAGCCCCCAAAACATAATGACAGAAATTATACAGTTTTTTTTTAAGTAAACCTCTTCTATCTCAGTAAGGTATATTTCTTCCTCAAGGGTTAGTATCAGATTTCCAACTTAGGAGCTTGTAAAATTGAAGCAAAACATGCTTTTCTCTATATCTCTAGGAAAAAAATAAAGTGTTTCTTAATATATCTCTTTCTGTGCATTAATTTAGAATGCTTGCTATATATTTGTTCTTTATTCTGTCTCCTTATTTTGCTACTCATTGTGGAGGCCCTATTGCATGGTTCTCTCTCTTTTGCTTGTCTCTTCTCACATTGAAATACTGAGGCTTGGTAAGCCAGCGCATGCTTGGCTGGTATCAGGGAAAGCAGTCACTTTCCTTTCAAAGAGCTTTATCTGACCAAGAATTCAAATAGGTAAGAAATTGCAAGGAGCTCCTTTTTCATTTACTGGCCATCCATACCTTTCTGCAAAAAATGTAACATAGTCATTACAGAACAAACAAATCAAAATACATACTATCAATATGATGGGTTAAAAATCTAAATCCAAATGCATAATATTCAGGCTTAGCCCAGGAATATTTCCAAGAAATATGTATCAGTAATCACAGAATCGTAGAATCACAGAATTGTAGGGGTTGGAAGGGACCTCGAGAGATCATCGAATCCAACTCCCCTGCCAAAGCAGCTTCCCTAGAGCAGGTCACACAGGTAGGCATCCCGTTGGGTCTGGAAAATCTCCAGAGAAAGAGACTCCACAACTCCCTTGGGAAGCCTGTTCCAGTGCTCTGTCACCTTCACCTTGAAGAAGTTTTTTCTCACATATTGATACACAACTTCCTGTGGTCCAACTTGTGACCATTGCCCCTTGTCCTGTCCCCACAGGCCACTGAGAAGAGGTTGGCCATCTCCCTTTCTCTCCCTCACTTCAAATATTTATAAACATTGATGAGATCCCCCCTCAGTCTTCTCCAGGCTGAACAGCCCCAGCTCACTCAGCCTTTTCTCATAGGAGAGATGCTCCAGGCCCTTAATCACCCTCGTGGCCTCTGCTGGACTCTCTCCAGGAGATCCCTGTCTGTTTTGTACCGGGGAGCCCAGAACTGGACACAGGACTCCAGGTGAGGCCAGACCAGGGCACAGTAGAGGGGAAAGATCATGTCCTTTGACCTGCTGGCTACGGTCCTTTTGATGCACCCCAGGATCCCATTGATCTTCTTGGCCAACAGGGCACACTGCTGGCTCATGGCCAACCTGTCATCCACCAGGACCCCCAGGTCCTTCCCTGCAGAGCTCCTCTCCAGCAGGTCATACCCCAGCCTGTACTGATACCTGTGGTTGTTCCTTCCCAGGTTCCAGACCCTACACTTGCTTTAACTGAACCTCATCTTCGAGTACTGAACCTGGTGGCTAATTAACAGTTTAAATAATATCAAGAATACACAGTATAGTTTCTATTTCTAGAGAAATATTTAGAAATAAAAATTCAGCAGCGATGATCCTGTTGATTTAAAATTTTCCCCTTAGGAGTCTTTAAGTGGAACAAGGTGTTTGGAGGTGAAATGTGGGGTTTGTGGGTTGTTTTAAAGGCATTAATTTTAATTTAAGATTAAACTTTTAATACTTCTGATAGTGCCATTGGCCATTCTATGAGGAGTAGCTTATCTCAAAATATAATGTAGCTTCATAGTGGGTGTATTTTAATTTCTTCCCCACTGTTTGAATTATAATGCAGTTTGTGCTAAAAATATTTCATTTTCTTCATTCTTATCTGCAAATTCCTTTTAACAAACTGAGTATTTTCTCTAAAATAGCATTTAGATTGATATATATGTATATATATATGTTCTATTATCCCTAGTTTATGCAATTATTTTCTTATAACTAGTGTATAACTGTGATTCTGTATGAACACTACTATGACTACTATTACTTGCTTTGCTATGCAATTTATGCAGTATCCCATCTCGGGATATAATGAAGCTCTTTTGGACATAAATTTTTTTTTTGGCTTTTCCATCTTGCCTTGAGGCTTTACTGTGAGGAAGTCATAAAACAAGAACACACTTTTCCAAACAATGCAAAAGAATGATGGAGGAAGAGATTTCAGTATTTTATCAGGTGTGGAGACTCGTTGATGAACAGAAAGGAGGTAATGTCAAAACTGCGAGATCATATTGCTTACAAGCTATCTAGCTCTTCTAGAGACCCAGCTCCCTTAGCCTTTCCTCATAAGGAAGATGTTCCGCTCCCTTAATATTCTTGGTGGCCCTGCGCTGGACTCTTTCAAGGAGTTATATATCTTTCTTAGTTATTAATATTACCTTTTAAAGGCAATTTAAATCTTGAATTTCAAACACACTTTTAACCATATTAAAATGTACATCTAAGCCACATCACTTAATTCCATTTCTTAAATTGATCCGACAGCAATTCTGCACAAGGAAAGTTCAGCTTGGAGAGGTAGTTGCTTCATCAATCCCTAAAATCTAAGAGTTTAATTTCTATTGAAAGTTTTGAATTTTCCCTTCTCTGCCTCCAATTCCTGCATATAATGCAGCCTGTGTATCTTATTATAACTAACAGTGAATTAACTTCCTTGTAGGTGTGACTCATGGAAGTGTCACAGAACAGAGTGCAAACTTGAGATATATCTTTTCAAGGATATCTTGATATAATACATGCTTCTGCATTCAATCATTTCATATCATGATGCATTCATTATGAACTAATAGAATACATCCAGCTTTGTGTCTGAGGTATCATAAAAATTCAGAAAGACATAAAATACCAAAGTGCTGAAGTGTTTAAATTGCTTTGAATTTGCAATCAACCTCACTTATCAAATGCTTAAATTACTATGACAAAGAACTAAGTGAATAATTCTAGAGAGTAATTGACAATGATGGAATAGCTAACTACTGCATGAGCCAATAGATTGAAATGTATTAGGAATTGGTGAATTTTGTAGAAGGGATCAAGAATTGTCCTAATAAAAATATTAATTATGTGAAGAATTACCTCAATGAGGCTTTGAAGAAAAGATAACAGTAACTAAACAGAATTCACTCTATTATATCTGCTCTGGGATTCAATAAGTCTACCAGAATGGCAGAAATATTATCACCTGAACTACAAGATTCTGAGCATAAAAGGTGTTCTGCAATGTTATAGAGGATGGCAGAATACAAACTTCCATGCGATATATGCTTAATCCAGTAATCCCCTCCCAGTGCTCTCCATGGAGAATCTCACTCATTTTCACGGTCCAGGTATGACACACACTCCATCAGTCACTGGGACAAGATCTCAGAGCATCTTTGTGGACTGGGGAGGGTCTCTGTCTAGAGTTATGAAACTCCTTACAGCATGAAGGGAAAGAACATTTGGGGATTGTTTAATGTCTATTATGGGATGTTAGTGTAGGAACTGAAGGAAGTGAAAAGGAGTGCATCAAGTGACCCTCTGTGATGGAGTAACTGCATCAGTGGACAAAGGAAGAGGTAAGGATTTTATCTACCTGGTCTTCTGTAAGGCCTTTAATATGGTCTTCATTTTTGTCACTAAATTGGAGACATGTGGGGTTTAGTGATGGGCTATTAGATGGATAAGGAATTGGCTGGATGGCTCTGTCCAAAATGTTGCAGTCAATGACTGGGAACCAATGATGAGTGGTGTTCCTGAAGGGTCTGTTCAATGACCAATACTGTTTAATATCTTCATCAGTGACATAGAAGGTGGGATTGATTACACCATTACCAAGTCTGTAGAAGACACCAAGCTCAGAGGGGCAGGTGATACACAAGAGGGAAAGGATGACATCCAGAGTGACCCTAACGGGCTTCAGGAATGGACCCATGTGAACCATGTGAAGTTCAAAAAGGCCAAGTCCTGTGCCTGGGTTGGTGTAATTCCCAGTGTCAGGACAGACTGGGGGATGAATGGTTTGAGAGTAGACCTTGGGATATGGGAATACTGCTGGATGAAAAACTGGACATGAGACAGCAGCATGTGCTTGAAACCCAGAAAGCCAACCGTATCATGGAGTGCATAAAAAATTGTGGCAAATAGGTCAAGGGAGGTGATTACCCCTCTGTTCTCTACTTTCATGAGACCTCATACCTTTTATCAGGGTCTGTAGTAAATAGGACAATAGGAATGGGATTTAATTNGGAATTGAATTTAAATAAAAAAAAAAAAAAAGAAAAAGAAACATTGAGGTTAGCATAAGGATGAAATTGTTTTGATGAAGCTTGTGAGCCACTGGAAATTATTTCCCGGAGAAGTCATGGATGCTCCATCCCTGGAAACGTTCAAGATCATTTTGAACAGGACTTTGAGCCACCTGATCTAGTAATGTTCCTGCTTATTGCAGACTAAACATCTTTAAAGTTTGCTACCAGATAAAACTTAGTGATTCGTGGAGTAACAAGTGGGGTAAAACCAAAGGGATGAGGGATGAGAGGATAGAAGTACCTGTTTCTTTGTAGACCTGTCTCGTCAGTACATTTCTCTGGCCACACCCTATGCCTGATGACCGCAGTGTACTTTGTCTTCAGATTAATCTCCATTTCTAACTATTTTTATAAGTGAGGGACTGGGTCTGTGTGTGCATACAGGAGACAGAGTGACAGTGATCAGGGGTCTGTATGTTGGTAATGCCAGAATCTGGAATAAGTGTGGGTCTGCAAGTTGGTGTGTGGGTGCTCCTGAAGAGCAAGATGAATTAACTGACAAGGAAGGTAAGTTGCCTGTTATTCAGGGGGATCATTCAGTCTGTAAAGGTGAAGCCATGAGAGGAGCTGGCTGTTGGGAGTTTCTATCACTGCTGGAAAGACTGTGGGGTCTAGGAGTCTCTAAAAGTGAGGGGTGTGTGGGTTGTGTGTGACAGAGAGAGATAGAAAATATTTGCAAGCAACTGGAGTGGGGATGCAGCCTTAGGGACTCCTATGTCCAGGTTCCAGACAGTGAGGAGACTGGCACCCACGCACATCTACTGGGGAAAATGGGATACTGAGGCAGCTACTGGGCAGCCTGAGGATCTGAGCCCATTTGCTGGAGGGTTCCACACTTTACTTGTGCACATGTATGCATGAATATGTGTGTGTTCATATATATTTCCTGATAATGCATCTTCATCCTGTTCAGCCAGAAAGGGGAGCAGGGTGAGAGTACTGGCACTACCTGCATTTATGCAAGTGCTGAGTATGTCTGTCTGTGCTTAAGTGCATGTCTGGCCATGTATATGTAAATACCACCTGTGCCTACAGGGAATATCTGCTCAGCCTTGCTACTTGGTGGGACATGGGCCTACAGCAACCTCACCTCTCCTGTGCCTCTGGATTTTGTAACTCCCTAACACTTTCCTTTCTAATTGTATAACACGGCAACCTTGAACTATTCCTCACTTAGAGACCTCCATTCATCACATAAAGTTGCATTTGATGAATGGTAGCCTAAAACTCATGTGGCAAGATGAAATATGTAAAATCAAAGTGAAATGTATTGCCTCTGACAGTAAGAGAAGATATTTAAAGTAGCAGGGATTGTATATTCCCTGTCACAGAGAAAAAAAAAATATTCTTGGACTTGTTCAAGCATTTTCATATAAATTCATTAACAGCATTAGTTATTGCCACTTCATCTCCCTAAATGTTTTTACATATAAGTATCACAAGAAGTGATACTTACTGTTGGATGCTTTGAGGTATAACTCACTCTTCTGTAGTGTCCAAATTGTTACTGTAACAGATTGCATTAATGTAAACCATGCTTATCAAACTAAAAGTAAAAACTTTTAATTTATTTGCCCTTGCTTTTGTATGCCTAAGTTAAATCTGCAATATTCTTGGAGATTAGTAATTTATGTATTACACTAAAAGTGTTCAGATCTTCATCTCTCGAGTTCTAGATATTATCCAGCATATCTGTTTTTAGCAGATAGCCGATGCTCTGGAGGAAGTGGGTATTTACACCTTGGTTGCAGTGTGTCACCTTTCTGCTTCAGTGTGTTACATAGCTTTAAATCTCTTAGATCGCATCATCTTGTGTAATGTCAACTCACATTGGCTTTTCTGCATGACACAATATAACATGATGGGTGGTGACACAGAAAATGTAATGCAGTATGACACATCAGGAATGCAAAGGGTACTGCAATTGGATAGTTGGTGTCAATTTAGATAGGAGGCTTCAAATCCAAAATGAATCTGGCAGACACTAATGGAGTGAATGTTACAGTAAGTACTGTAGGTGTGAAACTGTGAAGTCTGCAGTTCATCATAGGGCACTGAACAGGTGCAGAAATAAAATCTGATATATTAGAAAGAATGAGTATTTCTAGTTGACATAGATATATAGGTTTAAAGTATGTACTGTAAACCACCACTCTCCCTGCTTCTTAATCTTTTTTGTAATCATTACTTGTTTACGTTCCTTTTCTAAATGGTGACCCCTATGAAAAATAATAAAAAGTATCTGTCATTGTGTGGGATTATACCAAAAGTGATTGGCATCAGATAGTCAAATGCAAAATGTATGGATCAAAGGGTAGAACCCAGTTTTCCCAAAGAACACTATTAGCAACTGAAATTAGTGCTTAATTGTTTGAATGTTTCATTGAACTTCTACCAGATAAACCTGCTGTGGAATTAGGAAGTCCAAAGAATTTTGTCACAAGACATTTTTTGCCTTTCAAGCTGTGGTCTTATTTCACATATTTGGTTATTTTTTAGAATAAACAAACAAACAGAAAACAATAAAAAGTGAAAAGGGAAAAAAAAAGGTGAGTAGATACAAGAGTACAAAATATCTTGTTCTGTAAGTATCAGATGGCTGTGCAGTGATATGAGAAGTTTCTAAAGTTTTGGTTCATTTTGTTCTCTTGTCAAATCATCTGTAGTGCTGAGACTCATTGTCTTGTTGCCCTAGGCAAGTTATCTTTTTTTTTTTTTTTTTTTTTTTTTGTANTTTTTTTTTTTTTTTCCTATGGCAACACATTTTCTGTCATGTGTGAACTATTTCTATGGTTCAGCTCTTTCACAGGGCAGGAACTCAATAGTTTTCCCAAATGATTAAAAGTGTTTTAAACTATTAAGGAACTTTAAAGTTGTCTCATAATCTGTGCCGCAGAAGAGGAGAGAATTTATAAATGTGTGTAGACAATGATGTTCTTCACTGAAAGAGCCATTAGATCAACTGTAATCAGCCTCTAGAAAAACATTAAGTGCTTTCAATCTTTGGAGTATGGGAGAGGAAAGATCAGCATGTGGGAAATGAATTCTTTACGGCCATACTTAGTATTTCAAATGAAATAAACGTAAACTCAAAGTGTCTTGTGCAGGACAGCAACTCGGGGGATATCACAAAGTCTACTCTTCTGCTTGAAAAATCAAAAAAAAAGAAAAAGAGCTAAAACTGTGCTACCAAAATAAAGCTGAAAAGTAGGGTGTAAGAGTCAGGGGTGATGTACTATAGCTGCTAAGACATAAAGAGAGATTTAATTTCTTTTTTTATACTATGTAGTTTTAGCCCTTCAGCAAAAGATCATTTTAGTGATAACTGCTACCCTCCAATGATTTATTCTTTTGTGAGACTCACAATTTTTTGCAGCTTTTTCCCACTAGCATAATATGACAACTTTAACAGTTAAAAGGGAAAAAATAACAGAAAATCCCCTTTAAGTGCTTTTCC
This sequence comes from Heliornis fulica, assembly GCA_013399135.1. Lineage (NCBI taxonomy): Eukaryota > Metazoa > Chordata > Aves > Gruiformes > Heliornithidae > Heliornis > Heliornis fulica. The sequence goes on along the minus strand of VXBZ01012885.1, from coordinate 15,015 downwards.
AAATATTTCAAAGCCAAACACAACTGCTTCACTGTTTCTGAGAACAAGAAAATCAACTTTACTGCCAGTTTCACCAGCAGTGATTTATTGCCATGCTCAGCTTTTGCAGTTGCTATTGTTTCCCATGAAGTTAGAGTAGCATGTAATTTTTGCAAAATCACATGCAATGTTTCCTGGTGAATGTTATTTTCCATCATCTTTTTGACAGGATCAATACAATGATGTCTTATAGTTGAGACCAGACAAAACACTAAAGATAAATGGTAGGGTATGGTATTGCTCAGCAGCAGACCATCCAGAGATGGTGGTGGTGAGTAAGCTGTTTAGCATCACTCACCCAAGGAAAGGTATTGACAAACCCATGGTTCCCTGCAAGTCACCCTTCTGACATGCCATCAGCTTGTTAACTGAGGCTCTCTATTGAAAGTTTCTGGATCAAAACTGCATTAACAGCCTTCTGCCATTTTTTAAAAAAGAATCATAGAATAGTTTGGGTTGGAAAGCATCTTAAACATCCACCCAAAAACTCCATGTCTCTCCAATTTAGAAACAAGGATGTCATGTGGGACAGTGTCAAATGTTTTGCACAAGTCCAGGCCTGTCACATTTCCCTTATCTACCAGTGCTGCAACCCCATCATAGAAGGCCAACAAATTCTATCAGGCATGATTTGCCCTTAGTGAAGCCACGTTGGCTGTCACTGATCACTTATTTTCCAGGTGCCTGGGCAGAGTTTTATATGAGCTTTTTCATCCTGTTTTCTCCCCCCATCCTGAGGATGGGGAATGAGAGAGCAGCTGGGTGGGCATTGGGCATCCAGTGAATGTCAAACCACCATACCATATCACCTGTACAACTACATAAGCAATCTCTAGAAATCTATAGAATTTTCATAAGAAGATAATGTACAACTTTTAAAATCCAAATTGCTAAACGGATTTATGTGATTTCTATTTTCTAATATCTTGGTCTATGTGCTTGTTTTATAAGACTAAAATCACTTGCAATTCTTTTTACAAATCATCACTGCAGTTTCACACCAGAAAATTACTCATGGTGAGAGGTTACTGTACTAATATGTGTACTAACACCATGTAGCTTTATTTCATTTTTCTAGTTTCATGTTGCCACCCTCATGCCACTGTTCTGGCTCAGTCATTTGTTACAGAATATAAGCAGAAAAAATTAGATAAAAAAAAGAACCTGCCAAGTGCATGTATATGTAAGTGTAAATAACAAGTAAAATCTTACATTTCGGATTCTTCTCTAAATACTGGGATAAATATGTGACATACTGTCACTTGTGTCCATCATTAATTAATTGTGAATGACATATGATAGGATGTAGATCTGGTATTTCAAATTAATTAAAAAAAAGAAAAAACTAATAAAGCAATTTATCCAGTTGTAGTTGTTATATTTTAGAATTTGAAATCAGTTTTATCAGCTCCTAAAAATAAAAAACCAAGAAACAAAAATCAAAACATATTAGCCATACTTTCTTTATCTCATCAGTGAGATGCTCTATCTATTTCACAAAATTTTTCTTTAGAAAAAAACAGTGCAAAGAAAAATACATCTTTATATGTAGAACAGAATATAAAATGGAAACAGTCCTCAGCGGGTGCCTAAAAAAAAACTCTTTGGGGAAAATATTCTACCCTGTACTCCGCTACTGCAAAGGTTTTAAGTGGAGGGAAACCTCAGACTACTCAAACACAGAAAATATTAATCTGTATACTTTGTGTATTGTCATAGTATCCTACATAAAAACCAATAAAGACAGTGGTTTCTTCCAGTTCCGCCTTCAATTGATTTTCATAACGTCTCATCCTTCTCATAATTTCTAATTTTGTTTGTAGCAGGCTAAATGAAATACAAGCAGAATTGTAGGCTCTATTTGTTCTACTGTAAACTGTAAAGAAAAGTTCTTGAAAATATGCTAAGACTAATGGTACATTTGTGAGATCACTTGCTATCTACTGAGGTTATCCAGAGAGTGGAGCAACATTAATGCTCATACTTTTAATTAACTTACTCCAATGTGCTCTAGAGATGGAGCGTTATGCACAGATTCATACTTTTATTGTTTTTTACAGTGCATTAAAAAATCAATTCCTTAAGAGGAATGTTGTTGCTGTACATTCTTGATTATTTCTTTAGGACGAGCCTTCAATAATATTGGCAATTCTCTGCTGAGAAAGACCTTCCTATTTCAAAGAGATGCTTAGTTCAAGCTGTAAGCATTGCCTGTTTATATAAGCACAACTGATTAGACAAATAATTTTAGTGCCCAAAGAGTCAAAGAAAGGTCAGAGAAGGCTCTGACCATTTAATGATGACTATTAATTTCTTTGTTGCAGACAAGCAAGACAGTTGTTTGCTGATAGAAATAGTTGCTATACCATAGAAGATTACAAAGTCATTATGATATTTGGGGAAAAAAAAAAGAACATAATAGTGGAGTTTCTTCAATCTAAATCTACAAAATATATTTGGAAGGGAAGAACAAGATGGCAACAAACTCATTTTATTGAATATAACAGCATGCAGACACTCACTAAGGCTGTCCTAGTTTATATGCTCAAGAACAATAACAATACTATTTAGGTAATGGGTATGATATCTTTTAATACTTTATCTCAGGAAACAAAGCATTGCTCATGTTATAAAAAATGAAAACCATGGAAATATAGGGGTAGTTATAGGCACACAGGTTACAATTTTTATTTTTTTTTTAAGTTACAATCCTGCCTTCATTCCTTAGTGTATTTTGTGCTTGGTAACAACAGAGAGAAATTCCACCTCTTGAAAACAAACTATCCTTGTCTGAAGATGAAAGAAAATGATCTTGGACAGAGAATTAAAAAATTGTGAGTGGGTGCCTTTACAAATTCTTTTCTACTGTAACAGAAATTTCTTTTTCTAAGGTGCAGGGAACTTGCATCAGTTACTGCTGTTTGATTGCCCAAGTTTTGTGATTAAGTCTTTGGGCTTGTTAGGTTCTCCCACCCAGCATTTATCTCTTCAAAGAGCTTCATTCGTTCCAGAGTTTAATCCACCCATTCTTCACCCATGCTCAAACATCACTCAAATACCCCATTACCTGTGAGACTACTATGTTTCCTGTCTCTAAAAGAAAGCTGGCTGGAGATTTAGGTTATTGGTATACTGACTGTTTATTTCCTAAGAATTCTTTAGCCTAAGATTTTTTACTATGCATTCCCATGAAATAGAAGTGAAGAAGAGATAACCTAGCGGTTTCTCTGCATGCAGCTATTACTCCTAGCAGCTCATGTGTGCAAAATTTAAAAGTAGTTACTTTTTTATAATGAGACAATCATCTGAACTACTGTGTCTCTCACCTTCAGACTTTCAGTGGACACCTCCAAGGTTGTGAACCTGTTTCAAGGCATGAGTCAGCTGTCAGTACAAATGACAACAGAAAAATTGTTTGCGTTTTCTTTTCATGATTCTCAGATCAGATGACTATGACAACTGAGTCATAAACCTATACTTTGTTCCTTAACAAAATGTCTGTCATAGGCATGGACGCTGCTCTATTTTCAACAAGGAATACATAACTGTAATGTGACCAAGAGCATGTGTGCCACTTTGAAAATGAAGCCTTTTATGGCTCAGGAATAATGACAACTCAGCTCTTAGGTTTCCTATCCACCCTTCAATCCATGAAGGATGCTAGGATGGATGCTTTCTTAAGTAAAATGAAACTTATATTTTGTTAAAAGCAATCACACAGATATGATTTCTTTTCTTGCTTCTTTCAGCTGCATGTATTTAATATATGCTGCTACCTGCATGAAAACTTCAGCATGCTTATAAAATAAACAGTCCTGGAAGGCCATTTCAATTAATTAGAATTCTTGGAAAATTAGATTTTTCTTTGACTCATGTATTTTCAGGTAAATAGAAACCTCAAAACTGAAAGTAGTTTTAATGTATTGGGGGTTTTTTTTGTTTGTTTGTTTGTTTGTTTTATTGTGTTCATGCAATCATATGCAAAGGAGTGGACATGTTGATTTATTTTGAGATACATTGCTTCCAAACTAAAAACTTAATCTATGAAGTAGGGGATTATTTGAGAACAATAATAAATTGCCTACACAAAGAAAATCCTAAATATTATCTATTCCCATTAAATTATGACTGCACAATTTGTATATTAAAGAAATTTACTAATTTTTCTGTCCCTGGAATTTGGTTTGGGCATAGCCTCAGGTTTGGAATAATCACTGGATATGTCATATATCCTAATTTATACTAGGTAACAAATTCAGATGTGGTTCTCCCACTCTCAGAGGAATTTGACATTGAGATTATAATGTAATTCTTTTTTAACAGCTTTAGAAAAGGTAAAAATGCTGATCCTCTAAAAATGTCTGAGCTCTATGGTTTTATTCTATTTTAGTGAAGGTAGTAACATTGTTGCTATCTCACACTGAAATGAAAAGAAATCTAAAAAATTAAAATGCATTTCAGCTTGCTGAAAGTCTGTTTTCCTCCAAGAATATTATTTTATTCCCAGTAGTTAAAATATAATTATCAAATAAAGCTGGGATTGTTGTTGCATTTGGGAATGATATTTGGTCTATTTTTATTATCTCTGTAATTTTCAAAATGTTAATGTATGCCTACATTTGCATATCAGGTTTATTATATTTAAGTTAATTGGGTTTCCAGTTCAGATATTTTACTTTTTGTTGGATTTTACTGTGATAGTTAATTATTCTATCAGTAGATGTGACCTTGCTCCTTAGCATAAAGGCGGATATGTATTTATTCACAGAAAAAGGCTTCTGCATCCTATATTAGGCAATAAAAATCCTGTTGCATTCTGACAGTATATATGACTAAATTTTATCTTAGGTACATGGCATTATCTCAGTAATATAATGCAAATATGAAAGAAATAAATAGTTTTATGAAGCAGAACAAAGAAGGAAAAAGCAGCAGGGTAATGTGAAAGAATTTCAGACCCTATATTCTTCAATAACAAATTGGCTAGAACTTGCAGATTAACACTAACTGCAAAATTCAGTGTGATAGCTGGTAGTACAAAACAGTGCTAATTTAAGTCTTTAACTTTAAAAAAGAAAGTGTTTTAAGTCAACCACCCAGAAAAAGCTTTCATTGGGTTAATTCACATGTGTAATTTCTTTCTGTAACAGTGATTAGAGAAGAAATTCTGACTTTGGACTTTTTTTTTCATTAGGTTTGAGTGATGGAACTATGACAATTTAAGTTTAGACTTTATGTAGTGACAGCTAGACTTAATATAATTTTGAATAAATTAGTGGTATTGCAGATGAAAATGAAGCTATGAATCATTATTGTTTAAGTGCATTATTGAGCTATAATTAGTACAGGGATGGGACAGAGTTTTATATTACTTAAATTTTATGTTATGGCATAATTTTTGCATGAACATAACTTTAATTATGTCATTAAGACCTCAAATGAATAATGAGTGATGACAGTATGGAATACTAATAAAAAGTAAAGAAAAAAATAGAAAGAAAGAAAAAGAAGGGCATCACTCAGGTTTAAAAACTACATATCAGCCATTCTCTGGTTTTGGTCCATCACTCTGTTCACTCTTTCTATAAGAATATTCATACAAGCTGATGAAGCAGTAGAATATCTTGTACTCCAAAATCTCTAACCTCTCTATTAGAATTTTCAGGAAACATTCCTCCACTTCATTAGTTAACATGCAAAGGGGACGATGAGGATGATGACTAAGTACAGAAGCAAAGGGCTGTGTACAGATGTGTCCACTGGCAGTAATTTGCCACTTCCCCCGCCACCAACAACCTAACCAACAACATCATTTGAAATGCTTTTATTTTTATTCAATCTCCATTCATTCCTTTGTAACAAGGATTAAGGGTAGAAACTGTTTCAGAATTAAAGTGGAGGGACTGCAACTCATAGCTGATGACAGACAGACCCAAGTAAGAAGACTGGGACAAGCCCAGTCTTATAACTGGGAGGCTAACCCCTCCCATGACTATCATGAAGACTCTAGACTAAATAGACGTGCTTGTATCAGTAATATACCGATGTGGGCTTGTTGTTAAGTCCTTTTATTTGAGTTATTTTTCTCATGATCAGTTGCTGTAGTCCTTCACACAGAAAAGGAACTGTTTGGTGAAAGTAACACAAGTGAGAGTGCAAAATTAATACTTTTTAATCCTGAAAGGCTGTATTATTTCTCAAGTGGTGCTCAATTTACATATCATAGTGGTTTTGAAAGATAAGAAATATTCCAGGAGAAAAAAAACCTCTAACTTTTGTGAGACTGTGAAAATAATATGTCAGTTATTATGATGTTAACTGACAGTTAAAAAGACATTTCATAGGAACTAGAGAGACATTGTCAACTGACTCCCATGAATTAACCTATTTTGCATTCACTTTTAGTGATAACTCAAACAGAATGCAGTATTATATAATATAGATTTAGCATTCATCTGGCTATTAAATTTTATTTGGCATAAAATGTGAGGTTTTCATACTACATAATTGTCATCAAGTATAGTGGAACAACATGAGGTTGCATAGTTGCATGCATATTTTAGACATTTGTTTCACCATCAAATTAATTCTACCTGGTAATTTTCTGTGTCTATCAACAGATTATAAAGAAAGTTTTGATTATTTTTTTTTGTAAGCAAGTGCAATTATTTTAGGGAGGAAGGATCTTACCCAGAATGTCTGAACTTTCTAATAAAGTATCTCTTGGATACTCAGGAGTCTGCTTCCAACTAGGACTCTGTGGTGTTTCAGACAGGACTGAGATTATGATTTCTCTAATTTATAGAGAAAGGAGAGAACAAAGGAAAGAAAGAAGGTGGGGTGGGGGAAATAAAAACCAAAAAGCTGAAAAATGAACTTTCTTATGCCTCCATTGCAGTTCTAAAATGGCACACAAAAAATAGACTATTGGTGGTTTCAACTAGGATATCATGTCATGTACAGATACATCAACATATTTTTTCTTATCAGGATAATATAAACAAAAGTTCATTCACAGTTTCATTGTAAATACTTATTACAAAAATAACTGTGAGATTTAATAATATTTGTACATTACCTTATCATAAAATGACTTACAAGCATATTAAGACCCTTTAAGGGATGGTAATATGAAACACTGTGATAAAGTAATATGTGAATTTTCTTAAAACAGTATATGTGCCTGCTATAGTTAATGAATGACTTCAAGTTATGAAGTGTACTATAGAGTGCCATATAATTTGATAAATATAAAGAATTATGTACATGAAACTGCACATACAGTATAAGTAATTTCCCTGAGGAGACTGATGACATAATAATAAACCTTGAGAACTCGGTTCAAATGATTTGTTAATGTCACAAGTAACCCCAAATGGAATTACAATTTCTTTTGTACACTACAAGTGTATGCAATTTTTATAATATAAAAGAAATCATTCTTCCTGATCAACACTACTAGTTTAAAAATAAATGTAAGCAATATTTTCTCCTTGCCATTCCCTCACAGTGCTCTTTTCTCCTCCTGTCGACTTTTGTACTTTCTCATTTCACTGTTTCTTCTGCTTCTTTTCCCCCTATTTTCTATCCATATTTTTCAATCCTCCTGCAGATACTATTTTCAATCAAATCCACTTATTGCCATGAATTTCCCTAGGGTAGAACATGAATCAATACCAGATTAATTTTATTCAGAACATTCAGTGAGCTACTGATAAAACTATTGAATACTCACAAAAGAGAGACATTTCTTCGCAGAAGGAAACACATTTAAGAATATTTTCTAGGGACCTCCCTGGGATAATCCCCACCCAAGAAAGAAAGAATTGAGTAAATCTATGGTATTGCTTCCCTTTCCATCAATTATTTCTTATATAAGACTTTAAAATGAGAACAGGTTTCCATTCTCCCTACCTACCAGAATCCACAGATTAATGTTTCCTTCCCTAACAGAAAACCAGTCACCACTTTGCAGTTTTATGGGAATAAGCTCAGAATTTGCTCTAAGAAGGTTATTTTCCCTCTCACAATCAATAATACCAAGAAATACCAAACCTGAAATGAGCATTCAATATTTGATTATTTGCTCAAAGTTAGTGAGTGTTTTAAATGAAATCTTGACACCGAAATATTTTTACTGCCTATAATATTGTTATTTTAACTTTAATATGTGTTCAAGTCAGAATGCAATATAGAACATCACTTGTGGCATATAGATACCATGGCAATCTTCTAAAATAGTAAAACTAAAACATGAAAATAACGCTTGTACACTAAAGGTAACTTCTTACTGTACTAATCATATAGCGAACATATATGATAGATAGGTTCTCCTTACGATCCTTTTTCCATATATCTTATAAATCTTATATAACAGCTAGGGATGGTAGTTAAAACAAAACAAAGCCCACAAACCTGAAAAGGTTTGTTAGGTGGAGTTTCTGATTTTTTAAATACTGTCTCATCAGTTTTTAAAGATGACTGAAAAGAGACAGGACTGAAGTTTATAGAAACATGATATCAGAGTTTGAGTATAGAGCCATTATTTACTTCTGAGCATGTTTGATGAAAAAATAGATTAAAAAAAAAACCACACAGAAGAAATTTTTCTTATGCAGAAAATAGTAGTGAATATCTGGAATTCTATTTGCCATGTTTGGTGCTAGACAACATCATCAGGCTTAGAAAGGGATCAAACAAATTCACATAGAGCAGGTTCCTAACTATATTTGCCCTCTAATGTTTGTCTCCATATTATGACAGTTACTTCTCATGGAATGAACAAGGGCAAGAACTGCAGAAAGTGTCCAAGTTCATATGCTCTACCAAAGTAGTCTACTAAGCTAGTATATTCCAGCCATCAGAAAGTTTGGGTTGATGGTTTCTTTGTCTGATGCAGGGATTAGCAGGACATGTTTTATGTTTCTATGAAGCTTCTTGAAGCATTTTTTTTTCCTCATTTTATCAAGGTAAATGCTAACTTAAAAGCAACCTAAAATGTGATATAGCTCTACCATTCACCCTTAAGAAAATCTAGGAGGAAAAAAAAGGAAAGGACCTTTATGATCATCAAGTCCAACCATTAACCTAGAAGTGCCAAGTTCATCCAATGAACCATGCACCACATATACACATATTTTTAATACCTCCAGGGTTAGTTACTCAACAGCTTCTATGGGCAGCCTGTTCCAATGTTTGACAAACCTTTAGATGAAGAAATTTTTTCCTATTATCTAATCTAAACCTCCCTTGGCACAACTTCAGACTATTTCCTCTTGTTTTCTCACTTGTAATTTGGGAGAAGTGGCTAACAACCACCTGGCTACAACACTCTTTTATATAGTTTTAAAGAGTGATAAGGTCTCCACTCAGCCTCTTCATCTCCAGGCTGAACAGTCCCAGTTCCCTCAGATGCTCCTCATCTGATTTGCTCATGTCAATCTCCAAACACACACACAATTGTGTAACACATTAAAAAAAAAACCCCACCCACCTCTTATATTTATAATATATAATATATACAAGGGATCATTTTTATTCCTTTAAATTAGTGCACTGTATCTGATAGATAACTACATAGAAAGCATGTTTTTCTTAAACTGTTTTTCATTCTATTCCTTCAAAGTAATAAAGTCCTAAAATTACAAATATATTCAGTAAAGGTGAAAAACCAAACATCAAAAGGTGAATCCTTTCTGTGTTAGAAAAGCAGTGTTTTCCATCCAACCTATTATTTATTTTTAAGCAAATTTATGTAAGTGCTCTTCATTGTATGTTTATTGATAATATTGTAAACTTTGAGGCCTGTTATTTAAGAAAACAATGACATTCGTTGAAATGAAATGTTATGTACGGCAAAATAACAGCTAACACACCGGACAAAATATGGTACGCTACCTTTCTTAGAAGAGCTACAAAAATTCTGTCAACCTAAATATTACTTTCTGACACTTAAGTCACCCTTTCTTCCAACCTCAAATCAGGATAAAATGTGGCAAGAAAACATGGATATCTCTTTATATCCCATTTTGTGCTAATGTAATTTACTTGAAAGTTAATTCAGAAAATATTCAACTTATGGCACAACAGGACCTCTGCATTTAATATATTAATAAACAGAAATACATGTATTTATGCATTTACTTTTTGTATTATTAAAGTAGTTCAAACTCCAGTAACCATGTCTATTTTTTCTAAAAAAATCATATCCTTTCAACTTTGGAATCAATGTATTCTCAAAAGTAACTTAACAGCCCAGTACAGTCTTACAGAAATTCTATTTTTCTAGTGTTTACCTATTCTGGTCTGCTGAAACCCCTTCTCATGGATTGCAGATATTTAGAAATTTTTATTGGAGCTGTAACTAGAAGCACAGTGCAGCTAAATCCTTGCTTTTAAAATGCTTNTATCTAATCTAAACCTCCCTTGGCACAACTTCAGACTATTTCCTCTTGTTTTCTCACTTGTAATTTGGGAGAAGTGGCTAACAACCACCTGGCTACAACACTCTTTTATATAGTTTTAAAGAGTGATAAGGTCTCCACTCAGCCTCTTCATCTCCAGGCTGAACAGTCCCAGTTCCCTCAGATGCTCCTCATCTGATTTGCTCATGTCAATCTCCAAACACACACACAATTGTGTAACACATTAAAAAAAAAACCCCACCCACCTCTTATATTTATAATATATAATATATACAAGGGATCATTTTTATTCCTTTAAATTAGTGCACTGTATCTGATAGATAACTACATAGAAAGCATGTTTTTCTTAAACTGTTTTTCATTCTATTCCTTCAAAGTAATAAAGTCCTAAAATTACAAATATATTCAGTAAAGGTGAAAAACCAAACATCAAAAGGTGAATCCTTTCTGTGTTAGAAAAGCAGTGTTTTCCATCCAACCTATTATTTATTTTTAAGCAAATTTATGTAAGTGCTCTTCATTGTATGTTTATTGATAATATTGTAAACTTTGACGCCTGTTATTTAAGAAAACAATGACATTCGTTGAAATGAAATGTTATGTACGGCAAAATAACAGCTAACACACCGGACAAAATATGGTACGCTACCTTTCTTAGAAGAGCTACAAAAATTCTGTCAACCTAAATATTACTTTCTGACACTTAAGTCACCCTTTCTTCCAACCTCAAATCAGGATAAAATGTGGCAAGAAAACATGGATATCTCTTTATATCCCATTTTGTGCTAATGTAATTTACTTGAAAGTTAATTCAGAAAATATTCAACTTATGGCACAACAGGACCTCTGCATTTAATATATTAATAAACAGAAATACATGTATTTATGCATTTACTTTTTGTATTATTAAAGTAGTTCAAACTCCAGTAACCATGTCTATTTTTTCTAAAAAAAAATCATATCCTTTCAACTTTGGAATCAATGTATTCTCAAAAGTAACTTAACAGCCCAGTACAGTCTTACAGAAATTCTATTTTTCTAGTGTTTACCTATTCTGGTCTGCTGAAACCCCTTCTCATGGATTGCAGATATTTAGAAATTTTTATTGGAGCTGTAACTAGAAGCACAGTGCAGCTAAATCCTTGCTTTTAAAATGCTTTCCCTTCTCATTCAATTGTTTTGAACTTTTATTCATTCAGTGAATACGTGTGGGTCTAGATATATGCAGGTAAATGAGAGGCATTCATTTAATATTGCATAAATATCTCTGTGACTCTTCTGGCAAAGTTGGCTAAAGGACAGTGCTGTTATATGATTCTAGGGACAAACTACTGAACCACCAGAAGACAAAATAATTTAAAAAAAAATATTTTGAAAGAAAAATGAAAATTAAAAATTCTCTTTCTAAAACTTTGTACTTTGAAAAAGTACAATAAAAACTTACTCTCACGGTTGTTTTTTCTTTCTAGTTTTCTTCAAGCTGGGTGGTGGAAAAGCAGAATAATTTAAATTTCTCTGGAAGAAAATGCATGAGGGGTTATTTTTGTTTTGGTTTGGGGATTTTTTTGAGTAAGAAAATCCACCAGAGAGTATCTTCTTCAAAATTTAATTCATCTTCTTGAGTGCTAGTGTTTGCTTTGGGAGATCTACATTATTGGATTCCATGGTATATGTTTGGAGCTATCTATCTCCCTATCTCCCTAGTGTATTCACATCTGAAGAGTCTATGCATGAACTATTCTACCCAAAGGCTCATATAACATTCATCTCAACTGGTCTTTATAGTGAATGTCAGAGTGGAGGACTCTGATTCAGGGATGCACAGAGCTCAGTGAGACCATTTTGAAGAAGAAATGAGATTCATAACATAAAAGCTGGGATTTTTTAATTTTTAAGTAAACGCTTGAATAATGTCCTGACCAAGTAAGAAGATGAGATGTAAAGAACTTAGTTTAATTGAACTACAGTTCTATTAATTTAACTCATTTGGGAATTATCTAAAATTATTTTTTAAAATGAAGATCGTTATTTCATCTAAAATCATTCCACCTGGGAAAGCAATATCATGAGTTCCCTTTGCTCTGCTGCTGGTCTCATCCCTAAGACACATATCTATCTATTCTCACATTCAACCACCAAATAAGAAGGGGAGAGGTTGTTTTTCTCCCCTTATCCCACATTTCTTGATATATAGACTTAATAATATCTAATTCTAGACATTCCATTATCCAGAGGAACCTAAAATTATAAGATTTTGTTATATTTGTATTATTTTGTTCATTTTGCAAAGCAACTCACAGGACTGCTAAAGTGGTAAATCTAGGCGTCCCAATGCACTGATGGACAAATTTCATTTAATACTATAAATATGTTTATATATAAATTTGCATGTGAAAATATTTTAAAACATACACAACTGTGTAAAATTAAACAGTAGGATGTAGTCCCCACTGACAAACTGCTTCCATTCCATTAACAGCATAACCCTGGAATATCAAGAGGATGGAGATCATATACTCAAAATCTGAAGATCCAGACCTTCAAAGCTCAAGGTATTTGCAATTTGTTCTGTTTTCTTGCCAGGAAACCTATGAGCTTTCTTGTAAGGAAACGTTTGTTCATCTCTCTTGAATGACTCAGTGTGAAAGAGGGCAGGTACAGGTGTTCGTCAGGGTTTCTTTGGTTGGGTTTTTTGCTTGAGTTTTTTAATTGAAAGGAACATGTTTATTTGAACAAAGCAAGAGATGACATGATAATAAAAATTCATGATCAACAATACTAATAATGTTATCAAATAAAGTAGCATCAAAGCCAGAGCAGAATTTTAATTTTTTGTTACTTTATTCTTGTGAAAATGTTGGCATATCATTTGATTAAACTCAGTAGACTGGAAATCCAATCAGATTAATGTAAATGATATTCTGTATATTATTTCTATGACATTCTTCTTGCAGGAATATGTAGCATGCATTCAATTAACAATATTTTTTTAAAACTTACATAATTTCAAAGTGTTCTTTTGATTTTTACATATGTGCTTATGCATTAGAGCCAACAGAAGATTAATCCATACAATACTTTAAGTCATGACAACTTAGAAACTCCTGACCTACTCAGCATGGATAGGGAAGGTGAAAGAAATCACTATGCCTAAAGCACTTTGAGAAGTGAATCAATCTTCTCAAATCCCTGAGTAGACTAGCACAGTCACTATGTCTAAGCAGAAAATTGATCCTATGCAAAGATGAAACGAATGTCTGATTGACAGGAGAGAGTTTATACAGCTTATAAAATGTCCTCAAGAAACAAAAGCAGATTTTTTTTCAAAGCTGCCTTTCCCAGCTGTGGCTGGTTATAAACTCTTCAGGTAGGACAGGTGGGGAAGGAGAGGACATGGGCTAGACCTCTATGTCAGGGAGTGTTTTGACAGCCTGAGGCTTGATTATGGTGATGATAGGGTTGAGTGTATATGGGTAAAAATCAGAGTAGCTAGTAAACAGGCAGATATTGTGGTGGGAGTCTGCTGTTGACCACCTAGCCAGGAGGAGGAGGAGGCTGACAAGTTATTTTACAAACAACTGGGAGAATCGTAATCATGTATTCACAGAATGTTAGGAGTTGGAAGGTACCTTGAAAGATCATCTAGTTCAACCCCTCCTGCCTCAACAGGATCACCTAGATGAAACCACATAGGAATGCATCCAGATTGGTCTTGAACTTCTCCAGAGAAGTCTCATGTTCGTTAGCCATTGTACTTGTGGGAGACTTAAACTTATTGGCTGTCTCCTGGAAGCACAATACAGCAGAGAGGAAACAGTCCAGCAGGTTTCTGAAGTATTTGGAAGACAACTTCCTGACTCAGCTGGTGAGAGACAACTAGGAAAAGTGCCCTGCTGGACTTGTTTGTGAACAGAGAAGGTCTTGTGGGAGATGGGAAGGTTGGAGGATGCATGGAGCAGAGTGATCATGAATTGATAGAATTCTTAGTTCTAGGAGAAATAAGGAGGGAGGATCAGCAGAACAGTCACCTTGAACTTCTGTAGGGCAGACTTTAGACTGTTCAGAAGGCTGCTTAATAGGGTTCCATGGGAGACAGCCTTTGAAGGCAATGGAGCCCAAGAAGGCTGGATGCCCTTCAAGAAGGAACTCCAGGCGACACAAGAACAGGCTGTCCCCATGTGGAAAAGGAGCCATCGAGGAAGAAAACCAGCTTGGCTGAGTGAAGAGATCTACCTGGCTATCAGAAAAGGAGGAAAGTGTATGAGCTTTGGAAGAAGGGGCAGGTGTCTCAGGAAGACTACAGGGAGGAAGTAAGATTAGTCAGAAGGGTTAAAACCCAACTAGAACTCAGACTGCACAGTTCTGTGAATGATAATAAAAAGTCTTTCTACAGATACATAAATAGGAAGGTCAAGGAGAATCTCCAGCCCTTACTAGATGCAAGGGGAAGAACAGGGAGGAGGGAGGAGGACAAGGCTGAGGTACTTAACTCCTTCTTTGCCTCAGTCTTTACCAGTAATGTAGGATGTTGAGAGAGTAGCCAGGGGTCAGG
>VXBZ01012883.1:8499-77194 GCA_013399135.1 Heliornis fulica | reverse complement strand
GGACCACAGGAAGTTCTGCACTGGTCTGCAAAAGAACTTTTTCAAGGTGAGGGTGACAGAGCACTAGAACAGGCTGCCCAGGGGGGTTGTGGAGTCTCCTTCTCTGGAGATATTCAAGACCCATCTGGATGCCTACCTGTGTGACCTGCTCTAGGGAACCTGCTTTGTCAGGGGAGTTGGACCCGATGATCTCTCAAGGTCCCTTCCAACCCCTACAATTCTGTGATTCTGTGATTTGATTGCAACTGATCTTGTGTGGGAGCTGAGCCAGAAAAGGAAGACTTTAGCTCCTCTGTGCTGTACAGAAAAATCTGCAAGGTGGGTGAAAGGGCCACAAACCACCTTCTGACCCAGACACCAGCCTATATAGTCAGATGCTTCACAGAAATTGTGAGATGATAAGACCCGATCTCCCCCTATGTTACCAGCCCATCCCCTGCACCTCAGTAGATAGAACTAGAGGTTGTGCCAACCCCAGCCATCCTTTCATTCATTTACTGTATTGCTAAAAGCACCTCTGTTTGCACAGGCTGCATCGTTTCTCTGGGTGGAAGCATTTCTTCTCATAACTTGATATTCACCTTTCATAAGTTAGCTTGTGACCTTGAATTTTGCCCTTCTGTAAAGTGAATGTCTTCTGACTAAAATTTATCCTCATCACAGGGTGGCTTTTGTGTACCACCATAAGCCCTCTTCTTAGCCACCTCAGGGGCCAAACATGCTAAGCTCTCTGAGCCTTTCCCTTCTATGCCTGCCCAAATTAATCTTCTGTAGTCTCTTTCCAAAGCATGAGTTTTCTATTTTAATTCTGTTCAGCATCTTGAGCAGTTTCCAAACAGCAGCTAACCAAGGCATCAGATAATTAAATCATTCTCTCTCGTCTGTTTTTAAGGAATTCCCTTGGTCAAACATTCAAAGCCCCTATTTGTTCTTGCAGCTGCTAGATCTGTATCTATAACTTCATATTTGCTGCTATTCCTAGGACTGTACTCTCTCACTTACTTCAGTGTCTATTCTAGTAAGTCACTGTCTGCTTGTTACCAGAGAAAAATCTTCATCCTGTCACCAAGCCAAAGATCAGAACATTCCCAGAAGACCTCAGAGACAAACTTTTAACCAAATGACACTCTTAGTCATATAATTTAGTTTTAGGCAGTCCTCTGAGCAGTGGGGACTTAGACTCAATCATTCTTATGGGTCATTCCAACCAGAGATATCCTATGATTCTATTTTAAAATTTTCCACTGATATGTTTTATTCATTTCAAGAAAAGCTGATCAATTGAAATAAGGATGCTGGGCATTAACAATCAGTTTAGACAAGAATGGGAAAGGATTCCCATGGGACAAAATCTGGAAGCAACCCCAAAATGCTGGTGAGTCTATATCTTTTCATTGAACAGTAAACAGCATCTTGATTTTGTACTAAAAAGAATCCAAAGGTTTGAAATATTATGTAACATATTTTTTCACCAGTTTTAATATTTGGAGCATTGGAGTCTCTAGCAAACAGTTACTGAATCCAAGGATGGAGGCTAAGGAGCAGCAGCAGACGGAGCCTTCTCTCCGATTAGGAGGAACCCATAAATGTCCTTCTCCAGGAGGATGCTGGAATGAACTTTGACAGTGCCCAAGGCCCATTCAAGTCCCATGACCCATCCCACCAGGCACAAGTCCTGAAGATCCTGTTCTCCATGTCTGAAGCAAAATTGCATCGTAATGACATAATTTTGTGTTCCAATTCTGCCTTTGCTACATACTCTATTTTAAATTGGACATTCATTTGGTGAATTTATTTCTTTTAGTATAAAAGATATGTGTTCTGATAACCTGCAGAGCATTTTTTTCTTTTCTACCAAAATAAATGGCAAATCTATTATTTCAATTTCTACCATCCCAAGAAGTGAAAGTATAAAAATGTACAGCTAAAAAAAGCTCAACTTCTACTTTTGCAAAAAGGAAATACCTCAGCATGAACGTATGTTGCATCTGAGGATACCAGTTACTTTTTAACCCCCTTTCTAGTTTGCATAAGCAGTCCTTTTTGCCTGACATCTTTGCTGAACTTATTGGTGTTGATGAAAAACACGTAGTTTTACCTAGCCAGCCCAGTTTAATGACAGCCCTTCACCACAGACCCGCCAGGTAAACAAGACTCTCCGACACTGTCATGCACTCTGCTTTTCTGTCATGTAAATGACACATGACCTTGGTTGAGAAGCGATGAGAAATACTTTCTGTGTAGATGTAGCACCCATAAATGGGGTCTTACTCTATGTAGCAAGACGGGGGAAGATTAAACTTTAAAGGGTAGATTGCATTTTCTTTTTTTTTCCAAGACAGTCGGCTTGGAGACACTTCAAGGCATGTACAAGATATCGTTGACAGATAAACACCACTTGTCAGCTTTACCTTCTGCCTTACAATGACCCAAAGGGTGACATTACTGTGTAAGCAACACATGCCCCATGGTGTCCTATAGCAGTCAGAGTGTTTCCTTTCTGACAGTAAATTCCAGCACACTGTGGCACTCGGCACCAAAGTCAAGAGTCAGTCCCTAGGTCAGGGCAGCAGGCAAAACGTCAGGAGGAGGAAAAAGAGCAGCTCCTTACTGTTGACCACTTGGCTGGATTGGTCAGAAAAAACAATAAAATGAGGGTTGTTAAGAAAGGATAAGTGATGGGAATTTTGCCACTAAGTTCAGGAGAGCCAGAGATTCTTTCACTTTGTTTTTATGTGGAAATTTGAAAGAGGATCCTACAGCCAGGAGATGAGAGAAAGATTGCTGCCCAATTTTTGTTCTTGCTTCTACAGGTGAAATTTGGAGCAGGTCCTCAACTGAGCAATGCTTCATCAAGCAAGACTCATGCTGGCTTTATATGCACTGTAACTGAATGCTTGATGCATCATATCAAACAGAAGTTTCTTCAGCCCTGATTTGATCTGTTAATTAAGCATGTGAAATTTATCTCAGCAGTTTACAAATGGTACATGATTTGCCCCAGCAGATCATGGCAGATCACACTGGTGTGGTATCCCCAGTGTGGGTCAGTGAGTCTTGGGATGAGGAAAATACCCCTTCATCACTATAAACATAGGCCTATGATTGCAGACTCGCTCTCAGAATTGCTTTTTTTTGTTGTTGTTTTCCAATTGAACTTGGTGGATTAATTTAAAATTATTTTTGGTGCATTCAATCTGTCTTATTAGAAGCCTGCAGAATTTCAAAACCATGCCTGCAGAAATTTAGCCTTGGAAATTCCTAAAACCCATTAAGTATCCCTGCAATAGAACAAAATTTTCCAGATTATCTTTTCCAACTCTGTTTCCTTACAGGTTACAATTAACATATTCTAGTGTCATAATTCTGCAGATACCTCTTGTACCCAAACATGCACACACAGTAGTAAGAGAAATGGTAGCACTAGGCATTCCAAACAACCGAGATTAATGTGTTTTGAGACAATTTTAGAATTATTGCAATGACAGGGTCAGAATTTGTTATCAGTGTTTATACCACTTCCCTATACTAAAATTGTCATAAGTCTTCAAATAAGAATATTAGAAACACATAGAAACTCCTTTCAAATTTTAAACATTTCACTCTTGCAATTTTAATATTTTAATAGGCAAATATTTAATCAACTCAGTATGAGTAATGGAAATCCAAGTGTTGTTCAAAGAGAAGTAACCAAGTCCTAACCACAAAGAGATTGAAAATAAAACTTTAAAATTCACTGTGTTTGATAGCCTGGAAATGCTGTCAAAGTGGCTGTTTTCAGATTGCCACAATCTAAGGTTACCCTTGCTATATAATGATAACTCTATGAAGTTATTCAATAGATACACATCCACTTCCCAGATGTCCAAAGGACTTCATACAAATCATCCTAAGTAGCTTCCTTAACAAAGGCATACTTCAGATCTCTCTGTAAGTGAGGATGACACCAATTCTTTTACCCTGCAGCTATTATCATACTCTCTCTGCTTCCTTACAGAGACAACGGAGTGTACACTAGTGCCTGTATGCACGGTGGAACCTTAATCTCAGTCGCTACTATGATATATTATTACTATTTGCAATGCCTAAAAAACACTGCTGCATATGAATAGATGGAATAAAAGGTATAAAGTTCTGGGACTGGAATTCTTTTTTATCTGTCACTTGTTCTTACTGTAACTGCAGTATAACTGTAACAGTGCACTGTTACATATCTTAGTACAGTGGGCTAATTTGTTTGACATGTTAATGGTATAGTTTCGTGATAAACATCACGCAGCACTTATCAAGATGGGCCCATTCTCCCCTCCTTTCTCTCTTCCTCCTCCGCCCTCAGCCAGAAGGCCTTCCTCCCTTCCCTGTGCTGGGCCTAGCAGCTATGCAGGCTGAGCCAGCTCAGCTAACTGATCTGAGTGAATCTCACTCATCTAGAGCAGGAGGAACTTTATTTCTCCTGGCTTAGACAGCTGAAGAAATACTCTCCAGTAGCCTTCTGATTGCTAGATACGAAGCAAAAGAAGGGCACAGCCATGGGCAGGGGAGTGGGACTGTCCCTCTTAGCTGCAACCTACACACACATAGTGTTAGGTTTAATGGGAAATTATACCCTCGTTGTGTCCAAGGCCTACAGTTTATAAACATCCTCTTCCTAGTCTGGAAGATAATTGAGATACATGTGAAGGACTGCATATCGATTTCCTAATTCCAAAAATGTCCATTGTATGGAAATAGATTTTTCCCAAATATTTTTCCCTTTGTATTGGATGAAAAAAATAAAATTCCTTTCAACCTTCAGTGAACCGCTGGAGGGTCCCACTGATTCACTGAGGAGAGTGAACATGGGCTGCCAGGGTCCTAACTGAAAAGGCAGCACTGTCCATTGTGAGTGCCAAGAAAACCTGTAATAATTAGCTGTGAATCTCCACTTTGGTGAATGCCTTCAATTCCTCACTGAGAAACTAGGGTTATTAAGTTTCTGTCATTTGCCCTATGAGTCTGGCCAGTCCTCATAACTTTATGTTTCCTCATGAAGTCAATAGATTTACGTTCTTCATGTGTACATTGTGTAATGAAGGGAATGGCATAGTCCCTTTCTGCACTAACAAATGTAATCTTTTATGTATTATGCTAAATATGACTGAAAGACAGGAACATTGTGGCACCCTCGCTTCACTTATTAACAACTATTGGCTTTAACAGTGCCAGTTTCTACTAGTATTTCCAAAGTCTTTGTAACCTCTGTTCACTCTGAGTCATCACTGGGCTGGAAATTAGTCATGAGATGGTGTGGAAATTTTCTCGAGAAAAACCCTGTATGTAGAAGATTCTCACTTGAAATTTTTGGAGAACATCCAGTTTAAATTTTAAAGATAGGCTGTAACTCAAAAAAATTACATGAATTGGTAAGATTAGAGATTAAAAAAAGACCTTTAGAATCAGTCAACAAGGATTTACTGCATTAAGCTTCACAAGCAGCCTGTTTAAAGTAGTCTAGAAAGAAATTTTCTATATAAATGGATTAAAGCAGAAACAAGTGATGAAATTTGAAGATCAGTGTGAGGTATTGGGTCAAAGAATGGGACCCCAGATATATGGACCTCAGTTTTTGTCCTTGGCTGCTAGTCTATGGTATATTCTGAATATGGATCTGGGAACCATGAAAGAGAAATCCCAAGGGAAAGGCTTCCTGTTTCCCCTGCACAGCATGTGGGTCATCAGTAAGTCTGGTGTCAAATCCATCTGTCCCATTTGAGAATCTAAAAAACTTCAGTCACCTCTGATGGCACTACACATACATGTTTAGGGAGATGAATCCTTATCAAATGGGTTTTAGAGGGCAAATCAGAAACAACTTTTAGGATAAGGTTTCTCATATAATGGATTTTCAATAGTGCTCCAGTGTAGATATCCAGAAAGCCTTACCCAATGTATCTTTCATAGAGATGAATGATTATGAGAGATTTTTGGGCCCACAACCACAACAGTAGATTAGATGCCCAAAAGTGAGCCCTTTCATGTGCTCCCCTTCTTTTCCACAGGCTCCTGAGTACCAGGACTTATGCAGCTTCTCCCTGAGTGGCTACAGCATATCAGTCCATTTTGTCTTTTCATTCTTGCAATGGCTGTGCAGCCACAAAATTGTGTCCCAAAGTCTTTCACCCGTGTATACATGAGCATATATACATACCACTGCCACCTCCTAGACACACTATTGGCAGTGTAATACATCTGAGTGTACAGACTTTCAGGTAGTTCTGACTATTCCTTTCTTAGTTGCACAGTGATGTTTTTCAGTTTAACCTAAGTTTTGCCATATAGTTTATTTAAAAACAAAACAAAACAAAACAAAACAAAACAAAACAAAACAAAACACTGGGTATTGCAGGAATTTGTCTATGGGAAGAATTCTCTTCCAAAAATAAACTCTTCTTGCTCAAGTTAGAGCCTGGGGCTTAAGGTATCAGCAGTCTGGAACCATCACAATACAAACACATGAGAAGCCCAAATGGAACTGAACAGCATTTGTGCACCATGCTGTCACTGCTTTCTTATTGCCAGGTCAATAACCCTTGTGGGAATGCTCCTGCAGGACTTTTGCCCTGCATATAAACTGCATAAGCAGGAAGGCTGTGTGCCATCTATTAGCACCTGAAAGAGCACAACAAACTTTTTTCTTCCATTTCAAGTGCTAAATTAAAAAAAAGTACTGTGGCTACAGTAAATAAGAAATTGAAATTGAAATATGTCTACAGTAAAATTATTGTTTATATGGCTGAAAATGCTCTATTGTAAAAACTTCTCAGGCAGACAGTGGCAGTGCCTAGTAGGAACCAGCCTTGCTCGCTCCCAGATTGTCAGCCACAACGTTTCTTCCTGGTGAGTCAGTCACACAACATATTGTTCCTATGGGTATTTTGGCCAAGTCAGCTGGACAGTACTCAACACTGCCTCTACTATCACCTTCTCACAGGTACCAGTTAGCAGTTTAAGCAGTTGCTCTCATTTCAGCTAGTTTCCTCTCACCATCCTTCGGCAGATGCAGATAGCTTCAGCACTGACCACTGCTAGCGATGCTAACTACACACTGAAGTGGACCAGGGACACTCATGTTCTGTTGCATAAAGCTTTGTGATGACAACCGCTATCTGTCTAGTATTTGGGACTATCTGAAAATGGCTGCTTCTTAAACCCTCCTGCTAGTTCCACCAGCAGCTACCTGGCTAATATACCCAGCGTAATCCTGCAGACACCATGAAGTTTCTGCTCATTCCTATCACCTGTCTCAAATCTCTCATCCTCTCTCATTTCTTTTGTTAATGTTCTGCAATTATGGCTTGTCATGTGCTTTGGCCAAGGATCAAGCTGCAGAGAACTATAAAAATAGAGGGAAAAAAGAACTATCAAATTTCTGCAATGTCAAAAGGATCAGCCAGTAGGTTCTGTGTACACTATCATTTTTCCTTGGCATTAAACATTATGAATAGGGATAAATGTCACATTAGTGAATGTCACATAATTTCCTGAATATACTTGTGCCTGGTTGAAAAAAAAGATACATTATAAAGGAGAATTTAAAGATGCCACCAAACCCAATATTCAAATTTTAGTCTAGTTTTCAGGAGCCCTCAGCTGCCACAGGGATCTGGAGCTCTGTCAAAGTTAGATGCAGTGCTGTCAAAGTTAGTCACAGTAATCTGAAAGTGGGGTTAAGAACCTAAATTCAGACTCACAGTTTTTAAAATTCTTATCTTATTTTACTAAAAATGCTCAGGTACATCAATGGAGTTTATACTTCTTAACAATGAATATGAAGATGAGAATTTCTAATCCCAACCTCTACCACTGTCACCACACTCAAACCAGTCTCTGATGTAGTTCCTAAAGAACTCAGAAAATGGGTGAAAAATCTGCATTTCCCATTGTGAGTGACAATGAAAATAAAACTGGAGGAAGTCTGACTCTGTGTTACCGGTTACTTAAAGGTACTAAACCCACTAACTGGAGTAGACATGTCAACATCAGAAACTGGCAGGTTATACAATGGGTTAGAAAGATAAAATCCTATGTATCTTCTCCCTGTTGCCATGCAGGTCTGTGGCACAGGTCAACTTTTATCTTGCTTCAGGAGTTGTATAAATCTCAGGTTAAGACAACCTTTGTCCGACATCTGCAAGAAGGCTACTGACACGCACAACTTCTAATTCAGAGGGCATGTTTTCAGGAAAATAAGAACTTCAAGAAGAATTTAAACAAGAGGAGTTATAAACTATACCTAAGAGTTAATTCTGTTTCTACAAAAGGCTTCAGAAAAAAAGAGGGAGTTGTGAAAGAAAACATTTGGATTCTGTGATAGGTAGGATGAAAGATACAAGCAGAGAAAGTTAGGGCTGGGTTACAGAGCCTGCAGGCCTTAGGAGGGTGAGAACATGTAATGCAATTTGTCATGATGAAGGAGGAAGCACTGATAAGACTGGAAGAGATGTAAAGTATCAAAGAAAGATAAATCATCAAAGTGACTGTTGATGACTTCAGCCTCTTGGATTACAGAGTGAGGCTAGAAACAAGCAAATATTTAGTCTGAAGACAATATGAACAACTGAATAACTGAGATACCCCTAGTGTAAGCCACAATGATGCCAACCAACATGTTAGATTAACCATCCTCATTCATACAGCTTTAGTGTATGAGCAAACATTTGCACAGAGTATGCATCTCTCCAAGTACTTATCCCACTGAACCTAGCAGCGTTCCTTGAGGCAGGTGCTCCTAGGAATGTATGAAGAGGCCTCTGGAAATTCAAAGAAAATGCAAAAAATCTAGAATTTCCTGAAGAAACTCTGCTACCCTCCAGGTAAGGGGGGTCTCCAATGCAGAAGGCAGGACAATTGAGGCTAGTGCTTGATTCTTGCACAGGAAGAAAATGTTTGGTCAGAACAAATTTGTCTGTCCCTGAAGCTATCCATTTCTCAGAAGTCTATTAGAAAGACATTGGCTTAAATGAGATTTTGACCCTCTATCTGTAGGATCTCATACTAGCAAACACTGCAGACTAAATGGCTTCTGCCAGGATGCAGAGAGTTCTTGTATTCTTATAAAGCGTTATCCTTCCTGCCCTCAGCATTTTGCATGGAAAAACCATCTAACTTAGCAAAGAAAGGTCCACTGAAAGCAATATCAGCTCTCAATTTTGTTGTTATTTAGTAAATGATGCTGCCAGGAGCCAGCAAGCTCAGATCAAGTACTACACTATATACTCAGCAAATGAGAGCACATCAAAAAGCACAGTATGCTTGCTGAAGGTGATTGGGGGAACAGAATGTGATCTCTCTTCTCCTTAATATCAACTTAATGTCTAATTTTATTGGAATCTGTATCTGGAATGCCCTTTGTACAGTTGCATATGTATCTCAGATCACATTTATTGAGTTGCCTAGCAGGTGACACATCCCATTTGATAAAATTCCATAATGCTAAGGACTGCACAATAATTTTCCAAACCCTTGTAGTTTTTCTAATATTTTCTACATAGCAAAGATTATAAAGTCGTGGCTTTAGTATTTTCTGGGTTTAATTCCTTATATGCTGTTCTGTTATTGATCAAATCTATTACAGTCACTTTTTACAATTTCATTCTTGTTATAGAAAAAAAATCTCCATCTTGGAATCTGCTATCTCGTATGGGCAGCCCAGCACCTTAACACTGTTTATTTGTCTCATTTTCCCAGTCTACCCACATTTCTCGTTTACAATGTTACATGCAGTGAAGCCCCTGGAAGAAGGCACTGTAGTCAGTGGCATCTTTGAGTCAGTGAGGCTCTTCAAACTCTCTGATCCAACAGACCCACACACCTTCAAGTACGTTCTACAGTGAGCACAGTGTAGCAGAGACTGTCTGCCCATTCAACTGGTGAGGACAATAGTGTCAAACTCCAATGAGCATGTTTTAATCTACAAACTTCCTTTCCAGGGGATGTAGCTCCTCTCTTGAGATCTGTCACTAAGGCATTTTTTGGCTCAACCTTTCCAGACACCTCCTCTTCACTGACATTGCTTTCCTTGCTGGAGGTATCACGGAGGTTGAATTGTGCTGGCAGTATCCCTTGGCACAGTGTCAGTCTGACTCATCTTCCATTTCATTACAGGGTCTGAAAACAGCTGCAGCTGTCAGAGGTCTGTAGTTACTTCGAAGCATTATGACAAAACTATACTTGCTAAATTATTCTGGTAAATACAGCATCTATGTTACCAGAAGAAAGTAAAAAAAAAAAAAATTAAACCTCTTTCAATGCATTATGCTTTCAATTCCCCATATTTGCTCAACTTTGAGCAATTGCACATAACCAGTAGCTGCCAAACAAAATCTAACACCCTGTGGCAGGGTGAAGAGACAAAAAAAAAAAAAAAGAAAAAGTAAGAAAATATAATGGTAGAACCGCAAAATATAATACAGCATAATATAACATCTAGTGTAATGCAGTCATCTTTACAACTTAACCTCTTTTTATTACTTGAATGTATTTTAACTCTGCACCAGGATTTTTTCATTAGTATAGCATTTTTTCCTTTAATATATAATCTCTTCTTAGGGTGATAATAACAGACAAACTTCTTACCTTCTCCATTATTCCTGTAAGCCTTCTTTTTTTTTATGTATAGCCAGTACAATTTTTTATGTGCATCTAATTTACAGACAAGTCTATGCAAACTGCACTCCACGCACTGTCTCCATTTATTAAAAAGAACTCAGTGGTTTTCTATATTTTCCTGCCAAGAAAAATCCCATCATTCAAGTCATTCCCTGGATTCCTTTTCTTAAGTTTTGTGATAATACAGAGACTGGCTCTGTATTATTTTTTCTAACTGATTTTCCTCAAAATCAAACAGGGTGGCAAGATGCCTGTTGCAGTGAGTGAGGCAACAACATTTGCTATTTTTTATCTAGGATCATTTTATCACTAAACAGACAAATGAATACAGCTGTATGCTGCTGGCCAGGACCAACACAAGTGAAGTGAAACTGGATGGGACCAAAAGGTAAGAATCTATAGAAAATTGCCCTGGCAGTGTTAAAAGGGAGGTGCCAAAAGAAATAAGAAACAAAATTTTATTTTATTTTAAAAAGCCCTTAGGTTGAAATATTCTACTTCTGTATCAGTTTGCCCCCAAATTAAGTTCAGAGCAATGCTGTTTTCTCACAGCATAATATGTGAAGGCAGCCAGTTGACATTTATGTTGTTCTGGAGTAATATATCACAAAGAAAAAAAGCAGTTGCTGATCCTGATGATGTCAAGGTGATGGCATGATGGAATTCTTTGTCATATCCCTGGAACTGCAAGACAGGAGACACTTGCTGTCTGGGCAGCTCTAGGCAAGGGCTACTTTGAATAGTAGCCACCGTGCTCTTGCAAGTGGACGAATCAGAGGGGATATATCTGAAGTCAGATACAATAGGAATGGATTTTAAACTATTGCAATATCCCTTGACTTTCCTACATTCTGTTTCAAGGTCTTTGCAATTTTTATTTATGCCTGTATTCTCCAGAACTTTGGGGGAAGGGTGCCTGTTTCTATCCTCCCTACTGGAAGTCATAAGCACCTACTATGCCAAAAACATAAGACTGACTATTTCATGAGTGGTTTCATGACAGCTCCATTAAAGAGGCTCTGACAAGAATTGAATAATCACTGCAACTTTGGCACTTATCTAAACTAAGCACTTCTCTTACTGGCTAATTCAGATTAAATATCAGCACAGAGAAATGAGAAGCATTTTCCACCCAGCCGGGGCAGTTGTGTCGGTGGATTCAGATAGCGGGCTTCAATAGGGACAACTTGGAGGTGGTGAGTAGGAGACAAGCAATGGTTGGCTCTGTCCCCTCACCACTATCTGCCACACAGAGTGGCTAAGCTAGCGTGAGAAAGAAGATTAGTAACATATTACTCCCCTCTTCTCCGTAACTCCTGGAATCAAGGATGATGCAAGAAGGATCCTCCTGCTCAGAGGTTTGCCTCCAACTCAGACCGCCCACTCGTTCCTGTCCTAGCCCAGCTTATCCACCACCTGTTCCTCAGAGCTGTGCCCAAAAATTACATTCTAGTGCAGTTATATCAAGAAAAAGGGGAAAGGGAGAAAAAGATGGAAGCTCTTACATTACACAGGAGCTGGGAAATAGAAAAGGTTTTTTTTGCTGATCCGTAGAAGACAGCAGAGCACTTATGCAAGAATGTAACAAGAAGAGATTTAAAATCCATCAACTCTAAATCTTGCAACGGTACAATAATAATAAAAAAGAAGGCAAAGCTGTTACTAAAGACGTGGTAGCAAACAATTATTCTGGCAACCCTGACACTTCTGTGCATGTTGAGAATGCTTAGGTTTCTGTAAGTGTCAAAAGTTGGAATAGAGACAAAGTGAAAGAACAGAAATGTTGTGATCCTTAAAAAGACTAGAGAGAGAACCGGGTAACTCTAGCTCTGGCAGCCTGACTTCAGTTCCAGGTAAAATATTCACAAAACCTGAGAGGAGCATCTATTTTTAGATGGATAGAGAAGACAAACCTATTGGCCTAAAGCCATGGGGGATTTGGGGAATCAGACAATGCCAAAGAAACCTGATAGCCTTTTTTAATATGGTATCTGAGTGGGTGGGTGGGTTTTTATAAAAAAGACCTGTGCCATATGGAAACAGTTTAAATAATGCCTTGGTAAGAATTCAATAAAGTGACAAGCAAGCACTTCACATGCATGCTGTGTCCTTACAGAAAGTCCTTGTACTTCTTTAAAGGGAATCTTTTTACCCGGGTGCTTTCTTTACAATAAAGCAAAATAGGTTTTGCTCAACATAATCCAGAATAGTAATAATAATACACGTAATATAACATCAAACCATCCTTCCTTCCTTCCTTCCTTCCTTCCTTCCTTCCTTCCTTCCTTCCTTCCTTCCTTCCTTCCTTCCTTCCATAAGCCAATAAAGCAATGGAATGGCATGGTAATGCCTCCTCCTTTTCATGTTGGAAGATGTTAAAACCACTTTGATTTTTCTTGCAGTTCTAGGGTAGAACACATTAGAAGCTGCATGCCAGGAAAATTCAATTGAAAAGGAATGCTCTGGCCTCAGCAGCCACCATAGCTCACCTATGGGTCATCTAATTTCCCTCTCCCTACTCTCCTCAAAACAAGCTGTATCTATTTGCTGTGCTAAAGCTTCATGCCTCACAAGGCCATGAGGACAGCGGGAGGCTGCCATTCCATCTTCTGTGCTCTGCTTTGCTTTCTCCCTACCAGCAATGCCAGGGAATTGCATGTGCCCGATCGAGATCCAATACATTTTCAAAGGGCTACTGCAACAAGTGAGCTTCTCATGCATCTGTGGTTTCGCTGACACAACCTGTTCGCTCTAATAATTTTGCCCAGATAGATTCTGAGAGCTTTATATATTTATCTAAGATTTCTGGATACCTCTAATGTCTAGGAGGTTGGGACCATGGGCAAAGTTTCATGAGAACAGCCATTCTGGTGTTACAGCGTGTGTGCTCACATCTCTGTTAGCATACACAGCAGATCCAGAAAGGTTACGGAAATTCTAGAAAACCCCTTGAAATGTCATCATTGCTTATGAATTTGTATACAGAAATCTAATACATAGAGACTGCCTGTTTAGGCACAGCTCTGTGCCTAATCGCTGCCTATCAATTTCTTTGCCCTTTATGATTAAAAAAAAAAAGAAAGAAAGAAAAGAAATCAAAGGATAAGCTTCTAAAAATGGCTGTGTCTGGCACAGAGAATTTAATCCCTGCTAGCACTGCAAATTTTATGCAGTTACTTTCTGTGCAGGGATGCAGAAAACTCCAGGAATGAGTCTTCTTGGAAGCTCTTCCACCTTGGCTTGCCTCATACGCCGGTTTTACTTCCCTGCAGACAATCCTGTGCAAAATCAGCTTTAATGTCTCTCCATGGGAATGAGTATGTTGACCAGAGCAACTGTTTGCAGGACAGTGCCCTCTGTCTTATATTTAATGCAGAACCACCATGTGAGTAGCTGTCAGAGCTGTAATGTACAACAGTACGTGAAGGGAGTTCACGCGCTCTGCTCTGGTGTGAACATGCAATTGCTTTCTTTGCTTGGCCCTTTCAGAGCAGGACTTGGGACTCAACTGAACCTGAGAGCGAGGGTTCAGGCTATAGGCTCTGGTGAACACTGAATAAATCTCCCTGGATGGAGATTTCATTGCAGAAATTGGGAGTGAAGTTGAAACAGTTGCAAGGTGGCAAAAACTGTGCAGATCTTCCCCTTTCTAGGAAATATTGCAAACACTCAATTAAGAAAAAACTGTGAACACACAGGTATGTTGCACTTGCCGTTTCTATCAAACCTTACTGAATTTCTGAGCAGGAGAATCCTTCATTCTCAGTACACTGGCACTTCCAGATACCAATGATGGAAAATAAATAGTCACAATCAAGTAGGATCAGGCTGCTTTCTTAGGATAAGCTTAGAGAAAGCTTCCCAAGTGACTGAGCCTTCATCCTCATCTGATTCCCAACTGCGCGTAAGCAGTTAGAGCCCTGTCAGGTGTAACAAGGTCTTCTCTTGCATGTATTGCAAAGTAGAGAAGGACCTTCTCGTATTTTGAGTACAAAATAAACATTACCCAAATATTAATTTCTCTAGCCTATGATCTGACAGTTTAATTGGTCTCACAGGACCTATGTTCATAGAATTATGTCCTCATATCCAGCCCAAATAAAGTACATATGTACCTGCTCAGGCAGGGGCAGTGGACTGGATATTCTTTGAGGTCTCTTCCAGCTCCTAATATTCTGTTATTCTATGATTCTGTGATACGTGGTATGTATATACACAGATATGTACCACTGGGTGTTTAGATGTGAACAAAGGACCACTTAGTTTCTAATGGCCTCCTCAGAATTTTACTCTAGCTTCCTTTTCCTGGATCTAATTTCATCTCAATTAATTCAGCTATACTGGTAATTTGTTTCAGTCTTTTTATTCTTTTTTACACTATTTGTCTTGTACCTAGAGGTTTCAATGGTTATTGACAGCTCCTTCCCTGAAATTATCGCTTATTACTCATATAAAATGTTTACGATAGGAAATGCTATAACGTAAAATGGTACAAAAATTGGACATATACCACATATATCACAGTATCACACAGAATGACAGAATCATAGGTTTAGGAGAGGACAGGTACAGTTGGACTTCCTAGATCCTAGGAATCACAGAATGCCTAGGTTTCCAACCTAGGCATAGAATCACAGAATGCCTAGGTTTCCAACCTAGGCATTCTGTGATTCTATGAAATCTCAGAATATGGTTTTGTGCTGTCCCTAAGCTAAGGCACTCTCACTTATCCTAGTATGATATCTGTTTTTTTTTCTAACCAGACTACAGATATCTCCAAGCTGAAGAATGAGAAGCCTCCCTAAAGGTATTGCATTGCTTCATTGCCCTCACACTCTCTAACAACAAATCGAATCTTCTTGGCTAACATATTTGGTACCATAATGGCAAATGCTGCCTTTTAAGTGGCAGTTGCAATGGTTTCAGGGAAAATTTACAGAGGAAATAGTAAAGAAAAGTAGCACAAAATTTTACTTAATTTCAGTATTTGTGAAATTATTTTTATAAAATTTTTATAACTGGAAACCTGAAAATCTTCATTAAGATTTTTTTTTTTTTAATCTTATGTTATCATTGGTGACATTTAACGATGACTGTTGGAGTAATCTCAATAAATCGTGCCACACAAGGAAATGAAAAAGAAACCATCAAGTTTTTTATACAATAACCATCATCTGTTTTATTCTTGTGGGATTTTCCGAAGTTATTGTTATTACAGATGAGACCTTGATACTTCTAACACCAAATGTTATTTTGGGCATCCATTCACGTAATACTTTTGTAAGAAAGAGCTATCCCAGATTACCAATGGGATGTGATTTGATATGAGTTACTTATCAAGAACTGACATCAGTGTTTCTATTTTTATTGCTCAAAAATTTCTGTACAAAGCTATGAAACATTCATGTCTAGCAAGAGGAAACAGATGAGGAATACCTTACACACAGACATGCGATGCAGTTACTGGAAAACTGAAAAGCTGATATGTTAGGATTGCTAATACACTGAACACTGAGTTGTCCTGGATAAAAGGCATGCTAAATCTTTGTCTAGGTCCATCCAATGTCAATCATGAACTGATACCACTGAAGGCTGGTGGACAGTGAGACTAGGAGCTTTTGGGAGGACTGTGGAGAAAGAACTTCAGCAAGTGTTGGGGGATGGGGACATGGGAATGGAAAAGGTCAAAACATGGGAGGGGACCACAGAGGAGGGAAAAGGATGGAGGGAAATCCATTAGGGATCATGTTAATGGTACAGTGAACTGAGCACATGTAAGTCTAAGGTTCCTTACAGAAATGCCATAGATATGAGCTCATGGGAGCAGTTATAACACTGCAACAATTACTTTCCACCAACAGGGGAACCTTTCCTTCCCATAGATATCTGTGTCCCCAAACCTCTGACTTAAATTAGCAAAATTACAGAGGACTTTTTGCATCCTGTCCTATGTACTGGAAATACATTAAAACCAAGGTCCCTGGAAAAGGGCTTGTACTGGAGCTCTCAACTCACTGGAAGCGGAAGTTACCAATTCAGTGGCATCTCAGCTCTTTTCCTATGAGAGTCCATGAAAGTAAAACAATCTTTTAAAGCTAAAACTTTAATTTCACACACAAAAAAAAAGAAGCATGAAAGAAAAAACCTATTAGATCTACTATGATCTAAATTATGCTTTTTTATTTGCAGCAGCAACTCATTCTGATAATCAAATGATCATTAACCTTTAGAAAAATGAAGTTTTAACCAAAAGGATTTAAAGGAGTCTTGTGCTGAATTTTACAGATCTTGCCAAAGTGTAATCTGAAGTCTTACATTTTTACTCCCATCTTCATCATGACAAAGTTTGAATCATAAAGCTAGCACTCAGCTTCCTGGCTGAGGGTCAAGATGGGCTGGAGTCACATGCTGGCTAAAGTGGTGAAGGTTACCTGACTCCTACCTGGCTAAGGAAAGAAAATAACGATCTCTTCAGCAACCTGGGAAGGACTTAAGTTCATAAGTTTGTGGCAAAAACTCTCTGGTTCCAGTCTTCCACATCTAAGTGCTCTTTAATATCCAGAGTAATGAAAGCTCTATACAAGACTGGATGTAAATTCACCACTGACCTGGGATATACAGTGCTGTGCCCTTTGATCATATGATTGACAATTGGCAAGGGCCTGCATTGTTTCTCTGTTACCTAGTGAGTATATTTGCAAGGTATTAGGAGCATGACATATGTCAGTACAGGGCAAGAGAGAAAAAGGGTGAAAAAGCCCCCACAAAAAATGTCCCCATCCAGAAGAGTGCTCCACGGCTACATTAAGCTGAAAAGAGGATCGAATGCAAAGAATTTTTAGTACCCCTCACTCTGATGGAGTATGAGGGAGGTGGGTTCTAACGCAAACGTCACAGTGTGCTCATCCCTAAGTGGAGCAGACCAAGCAACAGCACCTTTCGGAATCTGAAATGCCAATTTTGTGACTCCTAGGCCAGACCAGTTGTAACAAGAATTAATTAACTGGGAGTATTCAGATCATCATCAAAGCAGTATATGAAGGCTTTGCATGCCTCTTTATGAAATACTCTCATGAAATACTTGTAACTCCTCCAGGATGGAGAAAGAACTTCAACCCTCCTGCAATGCTGCAACTATCAAACAGCACCGAAGATGAGACACTCATGAGAGGGAGGCTATCCTCACCAACAACAACTGCCAGCCTTTCTTGCACTCTTCCCCAAGCTTCTGGCATGGGCCATTGCTGGAAATAAGACTGAAGCGACCTGGCAGTTTCAGTGATACCTGTCATGAGTTGATTGCAGCATGAAAAGTCACTCACAGCTGCTGACACAAAAACAAAAAAGTGAAAAATGCCTGCATCTATGCAGAGACTGACCCCACCAGCCTTCCCTGGGAGATCTGGCAGTGCTGCTGGGGACCTCGGTTTTCTTACCCACTCCCGTTTCTGCAGCTGTGGTGTGGTGTCTCGGGAGGTGGGGTGGAAAGGGACTTCACCATCACAGGTGGATGCATGAAGCACACTAGGGTATTTACCACCCCAAGTATTTTTTTTCCTCCAAACATGCCCTTCACTAATATTGTGGTGCCTACAAAACAATTAACTGGAGAAAACTCCCACTTCCATTTTAACTTTTAGTGTCTGAACAAAAGTCATTAGGAGGCATTTTGGAGTTCAGCTCACCTTGTCCCCAGCACAGAGTGTGTCAGCCTTGCTCAGACCTTTAAACCTCACGGACACTTTCCCACCTCTGGCAGACCTGGGATGAGGTGACACCTGTCCCCGTGGAGGTGGGCAACCAGAATCACTTTGGGGTGATCCAGGGTTTAGGGGAACAGGAATTAAACTGTTTGTCCCAATGGGACATTAAGTCGCTATAAAGAATTTAACTATTCATGTATGTTTGAATCAGGAAATAGATATGAAAACACAGATTTTATTCAGATATTTTATCTACAAGATGATATGAATGGATATGTAAAGTTTATGTATGGATGTGGTTCCTTTACATGTATTTACTAAGAAGATACCTTCTATCCTGCATTTGTGTATAATTATCTCAATCAATACAAATCAGCACTCTCTTCTACTTCTAGACAAATATCCAATTACTTTATTTCAAGCTGCTCTACAAAGCATTTATTCATCTATTATTAGGTACTGGCAATGGTAGAGTTACAAAAATATGAACTTCAGTAGCTTAACTCTTTCTGGCTTAGAATGCAAATCCCTCAAAACAATTAAAAGACAGTAGCAGCTCTGCATGCTACCAGAAGTTGTAATGAGTAATTGCAAGCTGTGCAGCCTCTACAGCCACTAGCACCTCTCACTATCTTGAAATTAAAAACTGATCCTGTCACACAGGCATAAACCATACAAAAATCTTAAAATAGACTGATTTTCAAAGGACAACATAATATTAAAAATCTTTTCAGGAGATACAGTTCACTGAAGCACTTACCTCAGCAATGGAACAGCAACAATCATATTAAAGAAGTAGGACTCCAAATAGCCCATTTCTTCCTCTTTCTGTTTGAATCTATTCAGAAATCCTAAATATTTGCTATATTGGTGTCCATCTGTGTACATAAGCTTTTATGTGCATGTGTATGTTCTGTATTATGCATTCTGCCTGTTGCATAAATTATGCAAATACATTACACACTAGACATTGATCTATTTATTTATGCCCATATATGCGCCCCTAAATGTTTGGAAATCTATATGCAACAAATTACATGTTTAGTTGTGGAACCCTGCAACTCACATATTTCTGAGCTCCTGACTAGCCGGACTGCATTCAGCCCGTGCCACGGGTATCCTCTGTACAAGCCCTAACCTAGAGGGAGTTAAGTGAGTCTTACACAATAGAAAATTAAGACTTACAGACAGAAATCCCTGTAGACCTGGAGCCTAATTTATTTTCTCATGAAGTACTGCAGCATTCCAGGCCTCTGAATAACTTTGAACAGCTGTTGTTGAAAAATAAACTATGTCACAGAAGTACAAAGTTCATGTCCAGTCCCAGCGCAGGTAAATCAGTCTTGGCAGACTGAGACTCTGAGCTGAGGGCTCCTTTGCTTCTGAATGACTCTGGGCCAAGTCTCAGGCTGACAAAATGGTCATTTCTCTTCTCTGACTCAACACCCACATCTATACATGGCTCCAGACCTTAGAATCATAAGAAAGGGAGACTTTTGCCACTGGAAAGTAAGAAATCTGCCTTCTCATGGCATATAGTTCTTCCTCTGTCCAATCTCAGAAGATCATTAAATATAAGATCTTAAGGTAATTATGAGCAGTCTTAAAGGTGTTCATTTTTCAAGCAGGCTAGTTGTTAATTTCTCTTGCAGTTAAAATGTGAGGATAGCTTTGCATGGCAACACCTTTCACACCTAATGCTGGAGAGTCAGGTTGCATGGGTATTTGACTTCCAGCCCAGCACAGGGTGGCAAAAGTCTTAATCTCAACAAAAGTGAAGATTGATGTGGGTTCCCTGGAACAGCTATTGCTGGAGCCATTAGTGTTTGGGGCACTCTCCTGCCTACGCTGAAGTTGGCGTGAACTGTCCTCTTGCCCTTCGCAGAAAGAGGATCAGACCCTTACTGAACAAGATTAATTGAAGCAAGCCTGCCATTGATTATGGGCTGCTGTCCTCACCACATCTGAGGGCAAGCCAAGGGGTGAATTACAGCTACCCAGGGACTCCAAAACATGAGAAGAAATCAAACCGGCAGACACACACTGGAAATTAAAGCGTGCTGTATCTAAGTGGAATCAATATGGAAAGCAGAGAGACTTATGTTTCCAGCTACTTGCAGTCAAAATACTGCAAACCTGTTTCATTAAAATGTCTCTTTGATTAGTCTAGATAAGGATGTGCTACCACTGACCATGATACTTGTGTAATGCTTATTCCAAAGTAAGTGTGGATTTGGCAGAGACCTGTAAGGAATAAGAACTCAGATGAGGAGAGGGGAATAATGGTGTAAGAATATTGGATTAATTTTGCAGTTTAGCATGTAATAAGAGAACTTCCCTCTGTAGACAAGAGCTATGTAAGAGGTGGCTTTTTCTGTGCAGAGGTCAGAGACAGAATTAAATGCTTCCCATACGATAAAGACTTTGAAGGACCGATTAGATACTATTTTCCAATAACTCCGTTTGAGGCTGTGTTTCATGACCCTTCCCAGAGTGAATGACAGTGTCATTTCATTCTTCAGGACTGAAAATTTTAAACAGCACCTTGGCTGCTTTTCTGCCTGCGAGCAGCAAGGGCAAGCTACTCTGCAAGGGAAAGTGAGCAGGATGCTCAACATAACACGGTGGACCAGGCAGGGACCTGGCTGACAAGGGCACAGTCCCACAGCACCCAAGGTGAGCAGAGGAAGTTTGATGGCAGTAACCTGATGTTGTAGTTCAATCTGGCAGGCAGCTAAAACAACCACATAGCTGTTTGTTCACATCCTTCCCTGGTGGGATGGGGAGAGAATAGGATTTTAAAACAGAGATAAAACTCGTGGGTTGAGATAAAGACAGTTTAATATGACAGAAAACAATAGAATAATATTTATTATAATTATAAAAATGATTATAACGATAATTATAATAATAATCATAATTATACAAAACAAGTAATGCACAGCACAATTGCTCACCACTTGGAGACCAGTGATGCCCAGCTAGTTCCCAAGCCATGGTCTAAACCCATGTCCAGCCTCCCCCAAGTTACATACTGAGCATGATGCCATATGGTATGGTATATCCCTCTGGACAGTTGGGGTCAGCTGTCCTGGACGCGTCCCCTCCCAGCTCCTTATGCACTCCCAGGCCCCTCACTGGTGGGGCAGTCTGAGAACCTGAAAAGTCCCTGACTTGATATAAACACTGCCTAACAACAACGAGAATGTCAGTGTGTTATCAACATTATTCTCATCCTAAACCACAAAAACAGTACTATACCTACTACTAGCAATAAAATTAACTCTATACCATCCAAAACCAGGACACCAGGTCAGGCTCAGTCCAGTGAGTGACAGTTAAGTCCATAGTGATGAGAAAAGTATGAGGTAACATCATAAAGTCGGTCCATGTGTCAGGGTGAGGGTCCGGATCAGCAAGCTGCATGGCCAGGCAGGGCATGGATGCAGCAGAGTTCAGGCAGGGTCCAAGTCAGCTTAAATACAACTCTCAAACCAAGGAGGAGAGCCCCTACTGAGAGACCCCTTCTTACAGCTCTTTCTTCAAAATTTTCTAGGCCAGACAACTTTTTATCAAAACTCTCTTTCAGCCCAGGCAGCCAAAACCCATGGGTGAGGGGAATGTGCTCTGAGGTGCCTGATGCCCTGTAGCCAACACTTTCCATTTCTAGTGTGCTTTTCACAGGACACGACATCATCTCACAGTGACTCCAAGTGAAAACTGACGTTTTCCTGATGGTCTGCTCTTAGTTGTTCAGACCTTCCTAGGCCTTTTGAGATGTCTGAGACTGATTCTTATTTGGCTTAAATACTGTGGATTGTTAAACCAGTGGAATGGGCAATTAGATTCTCTGAATTCTGTCTCAGCACACCCCAAAATCCATTGCCTTTGTCTATGAACACTGAGGTCCAAAGTATTCCAAAGTAATCCAGTAATCTAAAACCAGACAAGAGGAAACTGGTAGCAGTAGGAGCTGGGTGAAAGGTTCCCTGTGTGACTGCACAGATTTCCAGCAGCTGGAGGCCACCTTGCTGCTGCATCTTTTTCCCCTCATCTCTGCCTACAAGTCACTAACCATTTGTAGTGGATGGGTTTGCCTCCATTATGAAGCATTTCCTAACTATTCTGTAGCTCTCCATACGTGCTCCACTTCCAACCTCAGCCTTCTACTCTTTTTTAGAAAAGGGTGTTAGCATCACCATTGCTGGTTAAGGACCAGAAGCTTGAAATCAAGAAGGTTGAAAACTAGAAGGCAATTCAAATAATTCAAATATTATTATTTTTAAGCCATCTCTCTGTTTTCTGGATCTCAACAAGATTAATGGGCAAAGCCAAATCTGGAAAGAATTGTGCCTTCTGATTGGGATTGAATTTTGCTCTAACTAGGCAGAAAAATCAACCTAGACCCTCAGTCTACACTCTGCTAGTACTCCAAATAGATTTGCTGAGTTTTCATTTCCTTTGAAATAAAATATTATATAGCTTCATGAGGTCTCTGCATGGAGATAGTTCCATAATGATTAACTACATTCCACTTTAAACTGTCATTAATATTCCTCATATGTAATTAATGCTTCTAATTCTCCACAGAAATATCACGACAAACAC
The DNA here is from genome assembly GCA_013399135.1 of Heliornis fulica. Classification (NCBI taxonomy): domain Eukaryota; kingdom Metazoa; phylum Chordata; class Aves; order Gruiformes; family Heliornithidae; genus Heliornis; species Heliornis fulica. Next base: position 54,236 of record VXBZ01012883.1, on the reverse strand, counting down.
CCAGCTGTCTGTCTTTTTATTTCATTGTGGTTCTTGAACTCTTGGCTCAGGTTATGTGTTTCTGAAATGTCAAATAAGGAATTTACTTTTCCATCCATCAGTTTACACTCTGTGTGCAGTTTGATGGCATCTTGCTAATACAGCCTGGTTGCACTGTAATTCACCTTATAATCCATTGTATCAACACTGACTGTCCAACGTGCAAGCTTCTAACACTGACTGTTCAACATGCAAGCACTAACTAAGCTATAGTGCTCTTCAGCACTATATTGCCTTGGGAGAGTAATATTTTATAATGTATGCCCAGCACTAAGGCTGCCTGGCTTGAAGCTCCCGACTGTCATAATTAGATATAACACCCTTTGCTAGAAAAAAATCAAAAGAAGTACCCTCCTTGGGTGAAAAGGTTCCCATCTGCTCCAGAACTGCCCATCCTACAATCCAAACTTGAGGTGTTCTGTTGGGTAATAAGAAAAGCTTGTGCTGCCTCCAAGTGTGCCGTACGCAGCAGTGGAGCACTGCTCACTTCTCTTTTGGGCACTTTCAATGCTTTCAGGGGATTCTGCTAGTTCTTTTACTTATTTCTTTTGATGCCTCAGGAGCTCCTGGTCAGGGTGACAAAATAAAAGACATGGTAAGACAGTCATATTATAAGATAGGCACGGTGTTGCTGGTGATATACTTTGGTGTTACAGGTCTCAGTTTCCTTTGAATAAACCAATGGTGAGCTCATAGATACTGCTGCCACGTTTTGGTTCAAAACACGCTACATGAAATTCACATCATGGCAACAAGACAACTAGAAGTAGGATGAACTAAGACTAAACCAGTGCTAGGTTTCAGCAGAGGTCCACAGGTGGATAGAAACTGCCTGTGAAGTGGTGCTTGCAGGAGGCCACTTGGTAACTCACAGGAAGCTCTGAAAAACCCAAGAAATAGATGCATTTTGGCAAACGCCCTCTGCTGTCACTACCATCAACAGGTTTCTCCTCGTAATGCACTGACTGCAGTTTTAGAGGCCTTCTTCTTTCCAGGCCATACGTGTAAGGCCTTAATCACATACTCAAATGGAATATTACAGGAAAGGTTTTGGTAAAATATGCTACATCTTTGTAAACCTGACTGAAACCAGAACTGAAAACCATTGTCTAAAAAATATTTAAAATACAAATTTTGTTCTATGGTCTCACATGCTCTCCAATCCCTTGAGTCAATCTGTTCAGGCAGGCAACTGCAGGCACATGCCATGTCACTGCCCTCAGCTTGTGCACTGATGTAGGAATCTCCTCCTGCAGTTTAGAGAGAGTCTGGAGGTTAGCCTTGACCTTCCTCATAAAAGAAAGTTTGGAAACTAGGAAAATTGCCATAGTCAGTGAAACATAACTAGGAAATGTCCTGAACACCCAGCTTGAGCTCCAGTATTTCCCTGATACACCAGTGAGCGTTCACAGTCATCCATCTATTAGGCATTAGCTATGGCTGTGTAGATGTTGCCAACAATGCAGGGGCAGCTTGCATTAACCAGAAAAGAAGATGAAGTAGTTTTGTTTACACCAGGCAGTCAGGATACTTTTTAGGAAACAACCTATTAGTCAGTTTCTTGCAAAAAAAAAAACCCCAAACAAACAAACCCATGATTGTTTGCAGTATTTTCCATCCTTTTTATACCCACTAAGCCATGTACTAGTGGTAAACCCACATGTGAAGGTGAAGGTCTCAGCATGTAAAAAGCAGGAATTGATAACCCAGTACTCTTCAAGAGACAGCACCTATATGGGACAGTGGGACAATCTGACCCATCTGCTAGCAAAATGCACATTGAATCAAATAATTTCTCATCAGGAAACTAAGAATCTCTTCTGGTAAGCCATACTTACTTTGGAGAAGACACTGAGCTGCAGCTGTAAAACTGACTGTTGTCCAGGGTAGTCAACACAGAGATGTGGATCTGCTGACGTAACTTATCTGCTTTAATTTGTGGGCTTCATGTCACCATCCTGGCCACAAAGTTTTCTCTGCCTGCCACAGCTGGAAGTGGTGTTGCAATAACTTCAAGGGGAAAGGTGTTGCTACTGCCACATCTGCAGCAGTGCTGTGCATGAAGATGAAAGAAATTAAACATGGGGGAAAACCAAACACAAAACGGACACGCAGAGAGCAAATGACCTGGAGTCATGCAAGCCTTACAAATTCAGTGTGAAAAGCTGTCCGTTAGTGCCATCTTGTGGACCCAGAGCCACCCCCACCCCACCACGCCAAAGAGGCAAAGCTCTTTCCAGCGAGGTGCAAACCCCACTTCACCCCATCCCGGCTTGTAGCACAGGGACCTTCCATCAGAGGAAAACACTGTAGCTACAGCAGATATACAAGGCATGATAACCTACCTGCGGGCACTTGAACAAACAAGGAGTACTGGGGAGAGACACCAGCCCAGCACCTGGGACTCTCATCTGTCACAGCTGAACAGAAACCAGGCTGCAAAGTCGGCTCAAGGGATGAGCAAAGAGACCCTCCACATCTCTAGCTACACCTGGGCAAGAGGGTTTCTGCCATCCCTTCCGAGTCATACTTTGCTCCAAAAGGCTCATTAAGTGACTGAAACATTATGAGGCACAGTATTACTTACATGCAGGACTTTAATTACGGGGTATCTTGCTCAGACTGCAGTCTCATTTGAAGTGGGGTACTGAGTGTGGGAGCTGGGAGGAACCCAGTGTCTTTATCCACCACCAGGCCCTATCCCAGACTCTTCTGAGGCAAGATGCAGCCTCTGACTCAGAGGTGAGTGTGAAATACAGGCAAATGGGTGGACAGGAGCGCTGCTTTCCAGTCCACTCTGGCTGCTGAGAGTGAGGAGAAAGGAGATGGGAGAGAGACAAGGGTGAAACCAGCAGTGGCAGCAATGGGCCAGTTTTCAAGAGTTATATAGATGGGATAAAGCTGCTGTCTTGGGAGCTGACACTCGTGTTTCCTCAGAGTTCTTGGCACCATCTCATCCTGTGTCCACCATCACATCTGCCCAATGCAGATGGGAAGGAGGAGATGTAGTGCAGAGGCTGAGAGTGTGAGGGCAGGGATGAAGGGTGATGTACACAGAAGGATGGCACTAAGAATCAAAATGCCTTCCAAGCACCCACTGCAGTCCTGTTTAGATCTCTGTACATAGCCTTGTCTTCCCTACATGGAGTTGCATGACAGAGTACTACAAATACCGAGACTAAGTCCAGCTTACTAGAGTTAGTCTTGTGGTATGGTTATGACTTCACCATGACTTTATTGCACTACTGTATATCTTAATAACTGATACAGTCTTGGGTTAAAGATATTGAGAAACAATGAATACACCACATCCCTTTGTCTGTTGCTTCAGTGGTTAAACGTGCACCAGCTGTATTTTATTTCAAATCTCAGAAAGTCTAAGTCTGTCCTTCAGATACTTGGTAATCTCATGCTTTTGCTTATGATTTATCCTCTTTTAGCTAGCAATACTTTAGTATTGCTAATGTTCAAGAATCTTACCTCTATGTAATCCCAATATTGGCACAGTTAAATATCCCTCTGTCCAGCCACAGAACTACAGTAGGAGCTTCTAAAATCTCTCCAGATACTTTTCATTGGGGGGATGGCGTACTTTTTTTTCAAAGAAATCTTTCTAACACTGTCAGTCCCCATGGTTACTCCTGTGGCTGAAATCCATCAGATATTACGATTCCCTCACTTCTTCTCCAGCTGGTTTTCCATGAGATTTTCTTACCCCTCATGCTCTTTTCTTTTAGCTCTGGACTTTTCTCCCAGCTGCAGCTAAAACATCTCTGTATAACCTGGTTACCAGGTTTATAGGAAATAAATGCCAGTGTTTATACCTAAAACAAAAAGGCAACACAGGATCTGAGTAAGTATTTATTTCCTTAACAAGTAGATGAGACTGGGGAAAGTGGATCTAAACATGTTGGTAAAGTAAACATTTTACATAAAGCAGACTCTTAACCTGGTACATGTCATCAGCCTTGTAAATAATATAAAGCCAGTGTGCAATGGGTGACAGACATGGAGTAACTAAACTGTACGGTTTCTTGGCAAATTTATGTACATTATGATATTTGAAATGTTGCATTTATGTATGTAAATTGAAGGCATCCCAACTGAAAGACCTCACTCCTTTGTAAGAGTTAAATTCCTGCTGCGTTCAGTGCTACGGCAGGATCCAGATTCAGTTCTGTAAGACCAGAGGAATTCTTGTGCCTTTGTTATAGTAATGTTTACATTTTACAGGACACTACACTCAAAATAAAATATTAACAGCAGTTAGGACCTTCTAATTTTGGCAGATGTTTACTGATTTAGTATCTGTGACTGGTTTTAGTTCTATTTAACACGCTTAAGATGAAAGATGTGTATTTCTAAAAATACACATCTTTCATCTTACCAAAAGATCTTACCAAAGACAAAAAAAAAGACCAAACCCCTTGAATTTTGCTTGTGTGTAATGTGTTCACTGTGTCTATTACATAAAATTATATCCCTGCACAAGTTACCAGGAGTTAGAGCAAGGAGTAACTATCAAAGTCAGTGAATTTCATCAAATGTATCAGCCCACCATTTATACCTCTCCACAGAAATTAATTTTGTCTTTATTAATATCTGGACCTACTGACTTGGAGGAAAACGCAGAACTTGAAAGTATTTTGGCACAACAGCAACTCATATAATGATACAAGTTGATAAGGTAATAGAGGAGAAGAAAATATATTTATAGGCATCATTCTGGCATAAGGACCTAGTACTTTCTTTTTCTGAAATTCAGTACATCTTGCCCATGAAGACAGTATAAAATCATGGAGCCTTTCAGCTACATTCCCATGTAGTAAAAGAGTTGGGGAAATGAAATTGTATTTATATGTATAAAGTTACAACTCCAAAAGAGGCTATAAATACCAAAGCTATGTTTGTTAGGTGAGTACAGAACTGCTGGATGAAAGTTCAGCTTCTCATATTAGTGGGGGAAGAACTGTAAATAACTTCACAAAAAACATAATCCTTCACTAACCCTCTCATGGTATGGTCACTTTCCTAATTAATCTACTGCCAACAGTGAAATGTGCACCTGGCAATCCTAATACCATATGTCAGGATCTGTGCTAAGATATGTTAATTTAAGTGATTAAGGATTAACAACTTGGCCAACAGGTGCACCTTCATGTGGACTCTATCGTTCAGCCAGGCATTAGCTCAGAAAATGTCTCTTTGTTTAATTTTGTCTCAAAATTTGTTAAAAGAACATTGATAAAAAAAAGCAGACAGCAGCTTCATGCAGCTGGCAAACCTCTTGTTCTAATTCAAGTGCACCCAACGGACAGGGAGTCCATGCTCTATGGCCGAACAGCATCTAAATTCTGATTGGAGATGTTGGAAAGTTGCATAAAATTTCCAGTGAGTGTTGTCAGGATGGGATCTTTGATGTCCACTAACAGACAAAAGCCTTGATCCTGATCTTGGATATGCCAGCTTGAACCTGAAGTAATTTCTTTGAAAATAGGCCATCCTCTGCAGCTGCTGGTTTTCTTCGATGGCCAACAATCATTTACCATTAACTTTAAAATGAACAAAACTAGAACAACATTTTTAAAACCCTCCTCTTTGTGTGTTCATATGAATCTTAAAGAAAAAGCTATGTACAGAGAAGAGTTCCTGTGCTGGAAAATACTGTTAGGTGGCAAAGACATATTTACATGAAAGGCAATGTCTAGCTGTTAGCATGTTGTAATGCATAGCCATTGTTATACATGTAACTACTGTAATTGATCCAGTCATCTGCACACTGATATTCTTGATTAGACTGAATGTATGGATGATAAATCGTGTCTTTTCCCAAGAAATAAGATGGAGCAAGTCTCTGTAAAACAACAGCACTGAACTGGTATGTCAGCTTCCTTCGAATTTTAATGATTTCACCTGTTCTTCCGTAATTCCTCAGTGCTCTGGCCATTTTCTGGTATGTCATGATCTTGCGGTTTCCCTTTCTTTCGCCCCACAGCTCTGCAAGTTTCTCCTTGTTTTTGGAGACAAACTGGAAGACACCATTGGGTTTATCCACCCACTGGATGCAGTTTGCCATAGCTGGATCATACAGGGACTCATGCAGGTACTCAAACAGTCGAAGTTTTTTTCTACCTATTAAGAAACAAAGTACGAAAGGTCAGAACAACACTCATGCTTGTTTTAAAAGAGGACCAGCTGTCTTTTTCCTGGGAAGGATCTTACAGGCCAAAGCACAGGTAAAACTAATACTCTGTGATAAATTAGAAGACCAGCATAAACTATTCAACATACACAGGAATAACCCCAGGCACCAGTACAGCTTAGGGGATGGACCTGCTGGGAAGCAGCTCTGGACATGAGCCAGCAATGTGACCCTGCAGCCCAGAAGGCTGATGGTGTCCTGGAGTGCATTAAGAAGACTGTGGCCAGCAGGTTGAGGGAGGTCATCCTTCCACTCTACTCTGCCCTGTTGAGGCCACATCTGGATTTCTGTGTCCAGTTATGGGCTCCCCAGTTCAAGTAAGACTGGGAGCTACTGGAGAGAGTCCAGTAGAAGGCTGTGAGGATGATGAGGGAACTAGAGCATCTCTTGTATGAGGAAAGGCTGAGAGAGCTGAGGCTGTTTAGCCTGAAGAAGAGAAGGCTGAGAGGGGACCTCATCAATTCTTATAAATATCTAAAGGGTGGGTGTCAAGAGGATGAGGTCAGACTCTTTTCAGGCAGTGCAATAAAGAGGTTCTGGAAAGCGAATCTGAATGCTTTTGAATAAACACTCTCTCTGCTTAATCAAAGCTCAAAGATTTTGAGATAACTCAATTTTGTTATGTTTGTTTCATAGATCTTAGAATACTTTGGCTTTGAAGGGACCTTAAAGATCACCTAGTCCCAACACCCTGCCATGAGCAGGACACCCTCCACCTAAATCAGGTTCCCCAAAGCCTCATCCAACCTGGCCTTGAACACGGCCAGAGATGTTTCAGGAGTCTTTGAGTGATGTAAGAAAGGGTGAGTAGGTGAGCAGGAAGAGCAAGCTAGTTTTGAATCATAAACCTCACCTAGTCAATAAGGAGCTAGGCCTTCTGGTGCCCTGAGTTTTCTAAAACTGTGCAGAAGTGTCAACTTATATTCCCATGCAGAATAAAGCAAGCTCAGTACTCCAATATCTGTCAGTTAGCTAAGTGCTTCTTTCCACAGGCTCACCTCTCAAACTTAGGTTTACTAGTGAGGCTTATTTAGTTTCACTAAGGTCTTGTGGATCCCTCTCTCTGAAGTTCTCCTAGTTCCCTTCGCAAAGTGAAGGGTGACCAAGAAGCTGCCGTAAGGAGGAAGAATTTAAGATTATGAGACAAAGAGGAACATTTTGCAGAAAGGGGAGTCTACACAGAAGAACGGCTTCCACTTTAACCAAAGTGGAAATAAGCAGCTGCACCTAAAGTTCATAAAGTCTTGTCTTGCACAGCTATTTTAAACTAGGAACAGGGGAAAAGTGACAGTTGCTAAGGAACACTGAGGTCAAGCAAAGACATCTGTTAGGGATGATAGTAATTCTGCATCTGGTGGTAAAGAAAGAGGAGAGAAGTGACAGGCTAGGAAGAAGAAGAGCCTGAAATCAGAGGTACTTTCCAAAAAAATAACAAAGTTTCATTATCTAAATAAAAATTGGCCTATGACTAGAAGTACATATTCTACTGGAAATACATATAGTATTACCAGATGAGAAGCTTAAAAGCAAACCCCTGAAAGACATTGCATGACGACAGTAAGCATGTCTTAGTAGGTGACCTCCTTAGGTCTTCTCCAACCTGAATTATGCTATAAACCTATAAACCTATGGCAAAACAAATAAGATCATGGGAAAATCAGCATACTGCTGCAGACTGAGTCTCTGCTGGAAAACAGTGTCATCACAGAATCAATCACAGAATGTTCCGGGTTGGAGGGGACCCACATCTGCAGCAGCCTCTGGTTTCATGTTGTCTGTTGTCTTAGTCAGCTGTCAATTCTGCCCAGGATTTAATTTCTAGACACATTATCTCTGCCTGATGTCTTGTTTTGAGAGGACATACTTGCTTTTATGTGCCGATGCAGCTATATGTTTAGACCCCACCTTTTATCTCCAAAGGGCTACACAATGTGGATGCACCACTTTGAGCTGGTGTTAGTTCACAGATCTTTGTGCTGTACCTCGTTGCATAAGCCAGTGGTATTCATTACCAGGACCTGTACATCAGTCCAAGCTAGCAGGCTAGTCTCCAGAGTTTCTGTGTGGTCACTGGGGAGAGGCAGATTCCTCCAGAAAATGTTTCAGAGCATCTACATTAGATTTCTATGCTGAATTGTCCCAAAGCAGCCTAATTCTCTCTGGGAGTGTTGAATTCAGATGCATTTCTAAATCAGCTCTCTCGATTATCTCCACTTACTGAGATGCACTTGAGAACATGAAATAGTCTTGATGTGCATGAACTGGCCTCCTTCAGAGGAAACCAAATGCAAAGATGCTTTCCAGAAACACATTGAAATCACTGCAGCTTTAAGAACTTGTGGCCAGCCTAGAGATTGTCCTAAATAAACCATTATGAAACACTTTAAATAGAGACTTCAGGTCTTTATTACTGATTGTTTCATCTTCAGATCTGTTCCCAAAGGGTCACACTACTTGCTAAATACAGAAAAATCTCTCATGTCCCAATAAGAAACCAAGAAGACCAAATTTATGTAGGTATAGTGGAAATCCTCTCCCAAATCACAAGTTTCTGGCAGCTATAGACACAAAGAAATCCCATGAGAGGACACAAAAACCCCAAAAGAATAGTCAGTCATCCTGAAAAATTATGAAAATGGCCTCTGGAAAAGATATTTGTTAAAAATGTAAAGGAAATTTAAAATATGAAATTACGTTTAACAGAGCAGTAACAACTGAAGGTGAATTCAGATACTGACATGTAAAACTCTTCAACCCAGTGCAACACAAGGTAACAGAAAAGCACTATCTCTGTATTGGAAATTTTTCATTTGTAATGGTGAATTTCAAGCATCAGAAGTACAAAACTTAAAAGGAGAGGCTACTCTTCCCCCAAGGGGTTTGTAGTAGTAGTAGCTGTTAAGCAACAGAAACCGCAGTGTTCAGCATCAATGGGAAGAGATGGTACCAAAAAGTGACACCGTGTGGTTAAAGTTGAGAAGGGGATTTCAACAAGCAACAAAAACAGGAAGCAACTCAATAAGACACCGTGGTCAAAAATAAGTACAGCAGCACAGAGTGAAAGCTGTGTAAATCTCATCTAGCAGAGTCACAGAAAGGATGCTGAACCCCAAAAAAACCCAAAGAACAAATGCAGTAAAGAACTGAAATACTGTAATGCCCAGTGCCACCTGATCTATTCTTTGCAAAACAGATATCCACTCAAATAAAGTCAACCAAATGGAGCACATAAATAGCTATAAAGATGCACAGTGCAAGTGACAAAAGCTAAGAGGTAATCTGAAAAGTAAATAAAGGCATAAAATCAGGTGCAAAAATATTAATGTATGTGAAGAACCTTCAGGAAAACCACAGTTGGACCACATGAAATAAATAAGTTATTAAAATGGATAAAGGTGTTATTGATAGCTAGTTTTACTTCTCTGTATCAGACTCCATCCCAGATAATTTGGAGTGAAAAACATCTCTGGTTTGTTCTTCTGTGTACTGAACAAGATCAGATATCTTACCTTATGAGAGTTAGTAGGAATTCAGCTGGAATTGAGCACTAGCAGTTGTATTCTAGTTACTACTAAATGTTAACTTATATTTTTTTCCCGTGAAAAGTAACAGAATTAGGAAAAAAACCAAACATGATTATCAAAGAGATTTTTTAAAGTTACATAATGTACACATCAAGATATGCTCTTTGTACACACCTTTCCCTGCTTTGGGCTGTCCAGGAGCAGCATGTGTCACTTGGCTTTCTGGAGTATTCTGCAGCGTATGGTAGATGGTCTCATCTGCATAAAAATCCGCTGCACTGTTCTTCAAGAATTAAGACAAATAGTTACTAATAGAGCACGTTCTCTAATGATAAAGAAACTTGGAGGAATTAAGAGCCTGGAGCCTTCAAAATGTAACCTGTCATTGCCTCACCCATGGAAGACTTTTCCCAGCCACAAAGGCATGTCGTGTGCTGTACCAGTAACAAGAATCACCAATTTATGTCCAGTGGGACAAGCTGGTCACTGGGGGAGAAGTTAAGAGGGAAAACAGAGCACTTGTTTCATTCTGGAGCTTCAACCCTTCTGATAGCAGCAGAGGAGCAGAGGTTTCCAGGGTTAGGAAGGGCAACCTGGACAGTGTCCCCTACACATTCAGTAGTTCCCACGTCATGTTGTTGCTAATCTACTGGTTGAAAAAGGGCTTTTCTGAAATGTTTACCTTAAATTATCTCCTCTGCAATATTCATTTTCCATCTCTCCAGGATGTGAGGCCACAATCCCAGTGTTTATGGACTGCAGGCTGGGGCTGAGCTCAGAGTACAGATAACGCAGGTCTTTCTAGCAGCCTTAGAGGAAACTGCTGGAGAAGAAACCAAAGGCATGGTACATTCTCACAGCAGCTGGAAGTTGTTGCTCTATGCCTGATCCTGGGTAATAGAGAGAAACCCTTTTCCCTAATGTACTAGTAGGTTTATTAGTTGCCATGCTGCATGATGAACCACAGGCAAATTGCTAAGATGAATCCTAGAAGGATGTTTTGCAAATATTTCCCAATGCATTTTCATCTAAATCACACCTGGGCAAACAGAATTTCTTCTAGAGTTGGAAAAATGATTCGTATTAGAAATCACAAACAGGCAATGTCCACTTATGTCGACTGCGATTAGTGATCAGTTCACTTACTATCACGTTTCTCCAGCTATACCCTGGGTCCTCTGTAGATGGCGATGCAGAGTAGCTGGGACTTGCTCGGAGGTGATGGTGGTGGTGGTTGATCACAGTCAGGCAATTTTTATAACCTGAGAATCAGAAGGATGGAGCAAAAGCTGAGCCAGTAAAAGGGAGAGGGAGGGGTAAAAAAAAAATCAGAGGCAAACAACCTAATATGCTACTGGGTCTGTCAAAAAGGATTCATCCCATGTCAGATATTTCATAGTAATATGAAAAACTTTGGTTAACAGAAAAAGAAGGGCCAAACAGATCATTAAACATCATAAATGGGATAATTGTAGACTACTGTATTAAATGTATTAGCAAAGAGAAAGAAATTCCATTAAGTTCTTCTGTGCACCATTAGTACAACACAAGTAACAGTCTCCAGTCGTGAACGAAGTGAAGGAGCATCAGAGCACCTGCAGTGCCTGGAAGAACTATACAGAAGGAACTCTAGACTTTAGGATGTTTAAAAGCAGAATAGAACACCAGACTGAGGCACCTGGAATAAATTGCACACCACAGGTGGTCAGAGGAGATTTTGGATGTTACTCTTGCAAGTGGAAATGTGGGTACAGCTGTGATACATGATGAACATTTTGCTGAAAGTGTTAAATAATTCTCCCCACTGGCCCTAACAACAGATACAGGCAAGAACACTTGCAAGAACACTTATAAAAAATTATAAATTGTGGGTCCTTCAGCATGTGTAAATTAACAATGCAGGAGAGCCAAAAAGTTTACTAACAACAGCTGAAGATATGACCCAATTGGTCTTACTATGATTTTAGTATATAATAGGCAATATGCAAATAAAATTCCTTGCTTGAATTGTGTTCCACACAGAAGTTACTTTGTTCTGGAATGAAAACATTTCTGATGGAGCCTCCTATTTTCCATTCCTTAGATTTCTATTCACAATGTAAAAACATGAAACAAGGATTTCAAATTATATAGTAATTTATTTGCCAAAGCCTTTCCTGAACCACAACAATTTACAGCTTGAATGTATTTTAAGTTTTGTAAAGTAAAAACACCTCAAAACCAAGAAAAACACTTTTTCTACTAATTATCCAGACTCAAACAAACTTTTCTGCATAAAAATATATAATTTTTATTTTTAAAAAATAATTTTTAAAGGTAATTGTGGAACTTAATTTCATCTCTTGGATTCTTGGGCTTTTATTTTCTTTCTTATTTTTAATTTCTGTTTTCCCAGTGAAATTCATTGTTAAACGAGTTTATTCACAGGAAAACAGAAGGGCAATTCTTTTCAATTAAAACATGAAAACTGGAAAATGTCTGTTGCACTATGGTCATGTATCCTCTGGTTATAGGAAACCTGAACTCTTTTTTTTTTTACCTGGTGAGTATGGCATTTCTCTGTCAGAATGCTGCTGCAGTACTTCTAGTGCATCTTCAAAAGCCTGGCCCAGTACGTCTTGGTCAGGAAAACTCTGCAAGAACATTTTTCTATCAGGAGCCAGAAAAGACCAGGCTGGTTCTTTCAACACTGTCAGTCAGAAAATCCCAGGTAAATACAGCAATTCTATAGAATATATATCCTCCTGGAACATGTATTTTGCTGACACTGAGGTATGAGGTAATTGTTTACTATTATGAGAAATTTCTCACTCCTTTGAGAAGTCTCTTTGAGGTCAGTGGGACAACTCACGTTACTCAGTCGTGCAAAAGTTTCAAGGTTCATTTCCTTAATTTGCAGAAAAAGTTTACATAAAGTGTGCTACTGCTCTTAGAGTGCTTTGTAGTATGTAGTATAGACATATGTATCACTTATGTAACATGATTTATGAAGCCAAAGTCATAATTTGATAATATTGACATGGCAAAAGTTATTACTTACAAGTTATGAAATTATTATAGAGTCACAGAATCAGAGAATGATACAGAGAAAATGCCATAGGAAATCAGGCGTGGATTTTCAGAAAAGGGTTTATTATAATTTTAGAGCCCTGTTCTAAAATTCTTTAAATCACCCCCAAATCTGTTTGCTTAAGAGTTTCTGTAGCATATTTGAAACATTCAATAATGGAAAATAATAAAGGCATTGTAGACTTACCATTATTTAGATATCAAATCTTGAAACCTGTTCAAAATAAACAATATTTTAAAATTTGTATGTTTCGAAATAACCAGTAATGCTCTCAGAAGAAATAAAACTCACAAAAAAATTAACTATGTATTATTTCTAATGATGAAATAAAATATACTTACTATCACAGATGATAGTAATTAAGGATTAGAAAGTGGTATTTCAATGAAATTAAATACTTGAAACATTTCATTTTGCTTTAGAAATCCATACTATTTTTTGGTACAAAAGTTTCCAGTTTTATTAACACTGTACCTTGCAGATTATTATCCACATTACTGTAAACACATTTTTAAAGACATTATGAAGTGAAAATGCATTATTGCTGACATTCAGCCTAAGCACAACTACGAACTTCCCAAAGAAAATACTATGCTGACCTGAATTACACACAAGTGTTTAAGTCCAGTCCCTTTGGTTTGCAGACACGGTTAAAACATTTTCATAATATACAACGCAATATGACTGCATGGATATATATAAACTCTCAGACTAATTTTGAGTTCCAGAAGCAAATCTGTTTAATAAATAGCTAAAATAGACACTTTTTTGGACAGTTTGACATGAATTTTACATTACACAGAAAGAATTCCTTTGAAACTCTTTTTTATCCTTAGTTGTTACAGATTGGAACAATCAGATTTTGTTTCCTTGAATTTTTCGCTCATTCTCATTTACATTAGCATTTTAAATGTGTATATATAATAATCAAAATACCAGTATTTTATTCATTACATGTTTGATTATAATCTCTTGAAAATGCTGGACATTTTGGCAGTGATTTCAGCACATCCAAGACTGGTCTCCATGTGATATTTAACATGCAAAGGAGAGACAAGAGACATAAATATTAATGAGGAATAATTTTATCCAAAACTAACCATGAATGTTCTAACTTGGTATTATTCCTTGGATAAGTATGTTGTAAAATACTCTCAAAATCGGTAAATGTTTTTTGAAATCTTGATGATCAATCATATATTGTGAAATCCTGGTGATTCCATAAATTGACCTCACTGAAGTCCATGGGACTTTTCTCCTTGAGTTCAGTGCAGCAAGTTTTTCATTAAACATACCTAATTAAGTTCTAGAACCAGAATGGGCCACATTAATCCTTCAACTGTGACAGTGGCCACAGATTCTTGGGGTATAGACCTGCAGAAACTGAAGACAGGAATTTCCCTTGTAAAGATCCTTGCAAAGTGTTCCCTTAATTTGAAGTAATTCACTTTATTTATGTTGCTTCTGTCTATTTCAAACTCCAAACTGATACTTGGCAACCTTGCCGGAACATCTACAGTCACTGTTGATGCCTTTCAAAGTCTAAAATGCAAAAGTACTGGCAAGGTACTGTTGAATGTTCATACCATTTACACAGCTGAATTTATATCAAAAAAGTCAGACATTAAGCAAATTTAAAAAGAAGTTTGGACACTTACCTACAATTTCAGCTCCACATGTGAGACAAGAATCTGTCTGGTTTCATAGATAAATGAAAGACTGAGTTCCCACAACAATGGGCTGGTGAAGGGGCTGCATTAAATAGCTGATTTTAGGGAAGTGTTTCAGCTAGGGATTTTTTTGACAGTAAAGGTATATTAAAATGCTAGCATGGCCCTTCATCACATTAGTTTTATACTAATATGAAATACAATTGTATGTTTTCACTATTGTCCAAAATATTCCCAGCACAGGGAGAGATTCCTTTTGGCTATGGCACATCCTAAAAAAATAAACCAAAAATCTGTCTCTGGTGTTGTATATCCAGGTCAAAAACCTACATCCCTCATCTGTCCCATACAGACTGCAGTGGACTTCAAGGTGTAATCTGCTATCTTAGCTCCGTGTAAGAAATGGACCAAACTAGACCTCAAAATAAGAGCTTGAGGGAATTTCAGAACTGTGCTTCAAAGCTCATGTTTGTAGCCCATGCCCAACTCTAAAGCATTTGCTGAAGTATTCAGTAAAGATTCAAACAAGCTCTTGCTGTTAATTTGACACACACCTTCCGATCATCTACAAACCACAGAGGTGCATCCTACAGGATGGAAACTCTCTGTTTTTCAGTACAAAACTTCTCATTGATAACATAATCTATCCTGTGCCATAGCTCTTTGAAGGCAAGTCTTTCACAAGCACATTTTACACACTTTCCTTGGCATTTACCATGAAACTGCTGTAAAATAGTAACTTCTCTACACTCACTTAACCAAGAACCATAGTCAAGAACTAGCCTGGCTGTGAATGCTGAGTGGAAGCAATTTGAAGCCAACGTTAGCACCAATAATTTCTGTCAGTTTCAGATGCAAGTTGCCTTTACAAAGTTTGGACCAGAAAGGTTCAGAATATCTTTTTTTTTTTTTTAATGAAATACCTTAACATATGCATGTGGATTTTTCTGAACTATGAATTACATTTTGTAGCATTTCTCTGGTGTGACTTGGGTTTATAAAGGAAAAGTAACTACCAGCTGTGCTCTTAAAAAATCAAATTGTGACTCCCAACTGGATTTCAGACCAAAATACAATTTAAACTTCCTTTCCACATACAGTTGCCTTACCTTTGCTATGTGGAAAACCACAGATTTCGTGGTTCAGTTCTTCCTGAAGTAGAACTATGTCTTGGATTTAAAATAATGAATGAGATTCAAGATGCCTCCTGGGTTTCTTCCTGATAAATGATGCCCCAACAGGCCCTCAGATGATGCAATCTGACCTGCCTACTCCTTCATCTCTACCTGAAGCTGGGCAGTTCAGTTCTGGCCTCCTGTGCTCCCTACTCATCCTGGTCATGAATCTGCAGGGGTGTCCACTGTAGAGGAGGTCTGGGCTGCCCTGTGCTGGTCACAGTCAGCTCCAGCTGGATGTGCAACAGACCCACCACATATCAAAGCGGAGCCCATCAGCCACACGAGCGGAGCCTCTGTGAAAACATACTAAGGAAAAGCCAAAAAATGCCAAAGGGGAGGAGATGAACCTGGGAAGGAACACCGGAGGGGACAAGGAGGGCACAAGGGAACAAGCTGACAACAGTAAAAACAAGGCCAGAAGAGTTGGAGGTGCTTCATGACTGAGCAGGCTTCACCCCCAAATGGACTGTGGACCACACTCATGCAGAGAAAATGAGAAGAAAGCAGCAGTGGAAGAAAGGGTGAGAAACAAGGAGAAACGGAGAGAAACCACTACATCCTGACTCCAACCCCCTATGCCACTTATTGCCTCACCAAAGGTAATGAGTGTAACCTGTGGAGATAACAAGAGGGGAGGAGATGTGTGTGGAGTGCAGCTGAGCCTGGGAAAGAGGAAGGAAAGATGCTTCAATGTTTGTCTTCTTCACTTCCCAGTACCTGAATCAGCAACTAAGTATATTATGGCAATAAATTAAGTTAAATCCCAAAGTGGGAGAGCAGTTCTTTGGGTGTGTGGTTGCTGGCTGGAGCCAACACACCTCAGTAATAAAAGAAGGTGAAGGTTGAGAGATTAGAACAATCAGTCTTCCTAAATCAAATTGCTCGATCAGAATGTTCTCGTTTCAAACAGGAATCTACACCACAGGGCAGGTGAGCAAAAGTTATGTTTTCAGAGAAAGTGGGAAGGTGCCATACACAGCACAAACACACAGCGCAAAGGCAAGAACAACCGCTGTCTCTACAGGGTAGAGACGAACTAACTCCCTAACCCATTTGTGCATTGCATCTTTTCCCATCACAAGCTCAGAGCAAGGGCTCAGCCTGCCTTCCTGGCAGCTCAGGACTGAGCATCAGCTAACATTGACTGCTCAACCCTCAGCAGATCACGCTACAGCCAAGGCAGCCAGAGTGTTGGCCTCTACCAAGAAATGTTACCACAGAAGAGAGAGCCTGCTCTGATTTTTGCATTGCATAAGAAGATGGATTCCAGATACAAGCCCAAGAAAGAGAACTTACTACTCACATTTTGATGTGCTTGATATCAAAATCTGAGTATCGGTTAGAAACCACAACACTAAGAACTTCTTCCTCCATGTTTTAAAATTAAACTTTCAACAACAGAATTATTAATTTTCAGAACTTTCTTCCATTCTTGCTTGGCACTCAAAGCTATTTCACAGGAATGGTAGAGAAGAAGCATTTTCACCTCTTTGAATAAAAAACAGAACTAAATAATGTATCACAGCACTTGTCAGAGGGTTTGAGAAAGTATGAGGATTCTCACATGATGCATTGTTCAAATGTAGAATAAGAACCAGTCTCCTCCTTCCTAAAGGAATGTAAAATTTGAAATGGCAAGTTTTCTCACATTTGTATCTTTCTTAGATTTTTTTTTAATGTCAGGCAATTTGTAACTGCCCAAATAACACAGATAGACCACTAACCATAGAAGGCGCTTCATAGAAAAGAAAATCAACTGGTTGCAGAAATTATTCAGTTCCATGGAGTCATTTGCCCATATAGAACAGACAACTCAACAATCTCCAGAGATCAGAAACTGGTGAATGTGACAGCCACAGAGACCTTCCATGCTTGCATCTTGTTCTAGCCATCGGCAGATCCTTTTCCCACCCCAATTCTGGCTGTGCAGCTCTCTGACAACCTTTGTCCTGAATCCTCATAGGTGTTGGTCCACCATAATTACACAACTGCAGATGCTGTGTCCCCAAAACTGGGAGGGTTGAGAGATGACATGTCTGTGCTCACCTCCTGAGTCTAACCATTCTGACCAGCAACCTTTCAAATCTCTGCCATTATGCTCCTTCTGGTCTGCTCCATTCAAGATTCAGAAGAAACGGGAAGTTTCTGGCAGGAAGGATGCAGCCTTTTCTTGATGCAACAGGGATCAACACATGAAGAGGTCTTCTTTCCCATCTAGAGTGCAGTGGTAATCCAGGCTACAGTGAATCAGCCTGCAATCTGAACTTCAAATTAGTGAGCTCAGAAAATGCCTGAATTCCCATTCCCAGCCCCAGAATGCAATGAAAATTCTCCCTAAACGAAACCCAAAACACCAAACAAAGATAAAAAGGAAATAACAGCTGCTTAGTACCAACCTAAATACTGTTGCTTGCCATGATGTTGGTCAGATGATATAGTGTAGAATGCTTACAGAAAAAAAACCCTGAAATAGAACATAAATACCAAAACCACAGTTATGGTATCATATCATATAAGCCAATCAGTTACTGAAACAAGGTCTAATGAGTCCACTTGTTTTGGGAGACTTTATGCATTTCAACAAACACAACCATTTATTCGACTATCAGAGTATATGTCATAAGGTCAAACTCTTTGCCTTACGAATCATTCTACAAATGGCAAACTCTCTGCAATGGAAAATGTGGAGTTTTATTGCAATTAGTGGAGTTGTAGTATCAGTTCCTTAGCTGTCAGAAATTGGTATAGAGCCACTGAAGCCAAAGGATCAGTGATGATTTGTACAAACAGAGGTTGTGGCTCATTGTTGACACTAATATTATCTTCAGTACAGTAAGGGGAAACTCACTGTGCCAACATTATTATTGCATATTCTTCCCTGACTTCCTGATTTAATTTTTTGGTTACCTTATAAAGCAGTACAGTTGGTTAAACAGGAGTGGCACTTTTGCATTTTAATCCTTGTAAGAGCTCTTTATAGGTACTTACATGGTAACATTTAAAAAAACCCCAAACTTTGTCCGATCATCATGTCAAAGTACATCTGATGTATGTAGCTTTCTCTCAAGGAAGAGAAAAAGATACTGAAAATGTTTTACAAAGTGAATTTTAAACTTAAAATGAGAGATTATCTCAAACAGATTAATTTCCTTACCTTTGAATATGAAACCTTTGCATATCACATTGGGATTCCCACCTCAGTATCATATTTTGAATTTTAATATTGCTTTAAAATATTTTGCTTTTAAAGTGCTTCAGTCTTGTTAGACTTTAAAAATTTTCTGGACTTTAAAGTTCAAAGGAAAAATATCTTGCTATTTCTTAATAAGATACTCTCTGCTTCAAGGCTATTTCACAATTACATATTATTATCTTAATGTAAAGGATATAAATGGAACCTCTGATAAGTTTGCATCTTCATGTCTTTTCTGCTTTAAGAACTTCTGAGTCAACCTGAAAATATATATTTCCTTGGTGAACTATCGAATACTTTCTGTCAAAAATTTAGGTGTTCGGATAAATCACTGCAGGGATTAGGTCTAAATATGGAATTACCTCTTCTGTGGCCTAAAAAGAGAAGTTCAGGATAAAGGCTCAAGTTTATTGAGTGGGCAGATCAGCTCTTCAAAGGAAAACCCATGCTAAAGCCCCCACTTTACAGCTAGGCCAAATATATTGGTCCCATTGTGCGTGTCAGCAGGGCTTCACAGGAAGCTTCTTCTTTGCCTCCATATAACCAAAGGAAGTGTCTTTCTGCTGGGAAGCCCCGTGAAGATAGAAAACCAGAAACCACAACAGAAGCAGAAGGAACTAATAACCAAAAAGTGCATTGGGAAAAAAAAAAGAAAAATAAAAGAAAAAAAAAGCAGAAAAAAAAAAGCACAACACCAACTAAAAGGTTTTAAATTGAAACTTGAAATAATCACTTTGATTAATGTACAGGTATAATTATTATTCCCTTAAATATTAGGATAGCTAAAACACCCAGAAGTCAATAATACTTTAGTGGAAAACTGAAGCAAGGCAGGAATAATAATACTAGAGGGTATAAAAACTGTAACCATCATTAGGAGTTGGGCCTGATAAAGGGCAAAAATGGCAGTCTTTTACTTAAAGAGAAAGCATTAAGAAAGGAGAACACAGTATTTTAATAATCCTTAATGGTGAAGCTGCAGATGCCAAAGAAGAACCAGTAATTTTCAAAGTAATTGAGCTATTTGTGGAAGAAACACACCTTCATATTCAACAGGCATTAAGATAATTAGGGATTGATTCAATACCCCATCTCAAGCCCATTCCCCATAAATTATAAAGTTGAGATTTGGCATAAGTTTGGAAATTTCTTAAGAGCAGGTGGCAGAGCCTTTCAACCTCCAAAGACTGGAAGGAAGCAATTGTGTTTATTTTGGAGAAAGGTGAAAAGACAGGCAGATAACTGCTGTAGCACCTGCAGCCGTATTACAGCTTGGGAACCCTGCCTTTCCAGTGCACACATGTCTGGCCAGGCCAATAAAATGCAGACTTTACATTTTGGTACTCAAATATGTACGTCTTGGCTGCCTCCAGTTCGCAATACATTACTCTCCTCTGAAGGTCTTAGAGGTGGGTTTGTATCTCAAAATCAAATCTGCAGCCATGGTGCCACGCAGGAAATAAGCACTTGTGCTGGCTAGTACTTAAAAGGTGTCTGAAAGCCCAGTCCCTTCTTCTCTTTTAAAGCCCCACTGCATGCTAGCTGAATGGGGCTGGAGAGCAAATCTCATGAGGAGCAGCTGAGGGAGCTGGGGATGTTTAGCCCGGAGAAGAGGAGGCTGAAGGGAGACCTTATCACTGCCTACAATTACCTGACAGGAGGTTGTATAGAGGTGGGTGCAGGTCTCTTCATCCAAGTGACAGGTGATAGGATAAGGGGGAATGGCCTCAAGCTGCACCAGGGCAGGCTCAGATTAGATGTTAAGAAGAAATTCTTCACCAAAACAGTTGTTGGGATGTGGAACAGGCTGCCCAGGAAGGTGGTTGAGTCACCATCCCTGGATGTATTTAAAAGATGATGAAGTGCTTAGAGTGATCTTAAAGGTGCTCAATGATCTTAAAGGTCTTTTCCAACCTAGTGACTCTGTGATTCTGTGATTGCAGTGCTGCTCCAGACAGTAGTGATGTGGATTCAGTTGTCTCCTCAGTTTCAGGACTTTAAACTCATGTTCCCCACCATTCAGGACAAGGCCTTGAACAGCAGACCTGCTTGTTAAATCCAGGCTACAGCACTTCTTCACCTTGAAAATGCCTCAGTGGGCCATCTAAATTTAAATCTACATTAACTATTGAAAAGGCTGTTTCCAGATCTCTTTATAGAATCATAGAACCACAGAATGTGTTAGGTTGGAAGGGACCTTTAAAGGTCATCTAGTCCAATCCTGCTGCAGCAAGCAGGAACATCTTCACTAGATTAGGTTGCTCAGAGACACATCAAGCCTGACCTTGAATGTCTCCAGGGATGGGGCTTCTGCTACCAATCTGGGCAATCTGTTCCAGTCATCTACCACCCTCAAACTGAAGAATTCTTTCCTGATATCCAACCTAAATCTACCCTTTTATAATTCAATACCATTCCCTCTCATCCTATCGCTACACGCCCTCATGAACAGTTCTTCCCCAGCTTTATATAGGCACCTTTCAGGTACTACAAGGCTGCTAGGTCCTCCCAGAACCTTCTCTTCTCAAGCTCAACAAGCCCAACTCTCTCAGCCTCTCCATAGCAAGTGTTCACATCACTGAACCACAACACTAAAGAGGCAGCTCTTATTCACATTTTAAAACAAAGTTTCTGAAATCAATTAGGTGAAAGACTTGTCCATTAGCATTAAGAAAGGTCTAGAAACATCTGACAGCTTGGACAGTGCAGAGGACCTCAGACTGGGCAAAGTGGAGCACCTGGATCCTAGGCAGCATTCGAAAGAAGGAACTCACTGATCTTGTCAAACTGGGTCATTTTGAGACATGCATAAAAGCAGCATTGCTTCTTCAACCTGGAAAAAAATTGAAGGGATGCGTGGGGTGGCAGAAGTCTTTTAAATCAGTATGAACTTAGAGAATATAGATAATTAAAAAAAAACACAAAACAGTTCTGATACACCACAGAAGTACACAACCAGCAAAGGATTCTTTACTTCACACAACAAATTGTTAATTTATGGAAGATAACTGGTATCTACAGGAAGTTCCAGAAAATAAGAAATAATACCTTTTCAAAAATAAATTGGAGGAAAATCTACTCAGGGCTATTAAAGACAGAGATTTTATCAAATTCCTTAAGCTACTAATCTCTGAGGAATGCCAGGATGTCTGCTTGAGGTGAACCTTAAGATGGTTTTCTACTGCATTCAGACCTCTTTGAAAGGCAACTGGAGAGATGTTGATGGAACTAAATGCTTACAGCGCTTTCTGGCTCAGATTGTGTAAGAGGGCAGAACCATTTCCTGATGTTAATACATCCAGGTAGAGCCTAGAAACAAATTGGGGTTGTGGGGAGGGGAGTATTTGAGAAAAGGGAATATTATCAGAATATATGCATGCCTTCTAAGAAAAACAGTAAAAGCATGTAATGGTATGGTTGCTGGCTGTAGTGCAAACATTTGGAATTGTTGATGGGACTCTTTGCAGTTAAAAAAAATCCCAAATATCTAGGGAATGAAAAAACGTGTTGTTTAACTGTGATATGGGGGAAGCAGCATTGCTTAGGAAGACAAGGATAGCTGAAATGACTCTAACCAAATGTTCATCCATCTCAGTATCATGTCTCTGACTCATACTGGAGTTCATAGGAAGGACTCATGCTAAGGAAGTGCATAAGAACAGGAGAAGCACAGAGACCTAATTTCCAGAAATCAATGGCATACAGACATCCCTGTGTCTAGCATGTTTGTTTCCAGGAATTTCTAATTCTGACTTGCACATGAAGAAAGCAGGATAATCACTGATAGTTATTATCAAGTCTCAGAATAGGTTGACTTTAAAGGTCCTACACCAAGATTTTGGATACAATGATGATAGCTATCACAAAAAAAGATGTAACTGGGAAAAAAAAAAACCAAAACCAAAACAAAACAAATAAAGAACAACACAGAGATTTGAAGAAAAAGGAAAAAGGTCTTAGAAACTCTGTAGCAGATAAAAATAAACAAAAAATGAAAACAAACAACCAAAAATTAAAAGACCTGTAGCAGACATAAATAGAAGCAAACAGGATCCATGTAATGCAATCCTAGCATCTTTAGTACAAGGTATGTACCAGGTTCAGGCAGACAGAGCACATAAGCACCTCTTGAAGGACCACATCTGCAGTTATTGAAGAAGAAGAAAAAATCAACATCTATTACTAAGCAGGCCCTAAATTACCTTTCATTTCTCTGTAAATTATCAGCGATGGCAAACTATACCCATTACAGAATGCGATGGAGGAAAAAACAAGGGACCAGACTGGGATTCCTAAGTGTGTTGAGCTATAGAGTAGAAATAATGAGTGGACTATTAATGAATATACCTATGTTATGCATTATAGGACTATGAGTAGACCTTGACCTTAAATGAAATTCAACACTCTACAGGATACTAGTATCTGGCTTACAAAGTATATGTATTTCAAACATAACTTAAAAATAGGCAGAAATATTATGAGATACTATAAAAGAGATACATTTCCACTTAAAATTGGAAGAAAATGGTTGCCACAGAAATATGAAAAATGTGCAATTTTATCAGAAAAAAAAGAGCTAAAAAGCAAACTATATGTTGTCACTAGCCTTCTGAAAAGAAAAGATAAATTTGTTTGGGCTTTCAAACAAAAGATGAAACACGTCACCAGAATTTTCAAACTACAGCTCTTTCTGCTGCAGGTAATTTTGTCTTAAATATCATAATTTTGTCTTGAATATGTTCTTCTGTTCAGTATTAAGGCAAAATGTGGGAATCACATTTTTACATCATTCCCATTTGAGTTATTGCTATACTAGATGACTGGTACCATCCAGTTAAGGAAATGTTTAAGTGTGCAGCCACTAAAAGCTTAGAAGTCTGAGCCTCTGACAAAACATCTGTATACAGAGACATACGTCTACATTAAGTCCTACCAGGGAGTTGGACAGGTATTTCCTTCACAGGGCTGGGATGGAAAAAGTAGAGAAGTGAAGACTTACAGACAGGTCATCTGAAAGGAAGGAAGCTGTATGGTTGGGAGGAAGACAGTAATAAATGGTTGTGAGAGGTAAACAGTTGATCTAGTTCAGTTGAAGACACAAAACCATGTCGGACCTTATAGTCAAATGCTCTGAATAAAAAGCAGTTAAAACATAAAAACTACTTAAATCCATTATAATTATTATTGTGATATTAAAAAAAAAAACCCAACAAAACAACCAAAAAAACCCACCCCAGCATGTTTTGTCTTTGTTGAAGGAGTAGACCGCGGTCAGATTTCTGTGAGAATTCTAGATAAAAGAAATAAATTTTAAGGAACTGTGGAGTGGTAAAAGAAATTCTTTATAAATAGAATTCCTCTCACTCATGTATTCTGAAGGTGACTAAAAACCAGCTGTCTCAAATAATGGGGTTTTATGTTTTCATAAAGCAAACAGTTATGTGGGCATAAAGTGCTATGTCTAGCAAATAAATGCTTCCTATATTATCAGGGAAGTGCTGAAGAAGCACTCAGACTTCGGGGATTTTTACAAACTGGTGTTAAAGAAATACTCTGTCTTGATGGTAGGGTAGAAGGCATGTCAGTAGTTTTTGAAAGAGACTTTTCTAAAGCTGAGTGGGTTTTGTTTTTAAATTTCATATTAAACTGTCTGGTTGCAAGGGCTTTTATTTGTTCATACTCTTTTCAATTCATTTTTGAGGAAAAAGAAATGGTAAAACCTATCAACTGTCTTGTCTATGATTTTTTTCTTACATTCCATTGGGTAAATGGCTAGAAAAGTGAAATTAAAGGGGAAGTTTTCTGTTAAGATAAAAAAATTTTTTGCCATGTTACCATTTCCACTTCCACTCATCTTTCACAGAAACCCACAGAATCAAATAAGGACTTTAAAATCTAATTCTTCTAAGAGAGATCTACAACAGAAGAAGGCTGGATGCATGAATTTTTAATTACCCTTAAATTCAACAAAGAATCAAGAGACCTGACAGTTACGCCACACCTTAGATTTACATAGGTCCTGTAAACGCCTTCCATGGAGTTCCCCAAACCCACACCTACAACATGATCCCAGTGACTTGAGCTCACTCAAGTTTTCTAGCATGCGTCTGATAAAAGTAGGTACAAAAGAAACATGAAAAAACGTGAAGTAAATTGAGAAGTGGAATCAATGGTTTATAAACTCAGGCTTCTGGTTGCATGTTTTATGACAACTATTAAGCTGTTGGCCAGGTAACTGCTTAATCCAGTCATATACAAGAGATAATGATATGAAAGGTTTAATTTAAAAAGACTTGTTTAAAAATTCCTCTGAACAATGTTCAGAACTAAAGACCCAGAGGTAGAAAAAAATCAGATGTGGTCTTAAACTCATGCCTCATCTGAAGCACATTCTAAGTTTAAGTCCTTAATATGTCTGGACAAGTTTTGCTCCTGATTACTGCATGGTAAGCAGTAATGCTGTGTATTACAGCTCCCGCAGCAGATGTCAAACTTCTTACAGAAACAAATATAAAAGGATGTCAGATAGGGCAGCTTGCAAATTACATGGTTAGCATGATACCTCAAGGGAAAATGAAAAACATTACACATCAATCTTCAAACTGAATAGTATTTTAACCCATCTGCCGTGCTTTTCTCATTTAAGCCAAGCTCTTAAAATTAACGTGCAAAATATACATTAGAGGCTTGAACAACTTTTAGATTCAGAGAATATAGAGCTATTCCGTTAAATTCAACACAGCACAAACATTATGTACTTCATATGCCCACCCTAAGAGGTCAAACTTTACTCCATCCCATGTCAGGGAGTTATAGCAATGTGGGGGATGACTTGTAATTCTTGCCTGCTGTCAATGTTGACTCTAAATATATGTTGAGAAAGGTCAGTAAACGCAAATCATGACAGAAATAACTAGGTAGATGTTATGATTCTATGCCACTGTGTGTCTCACAGTGAGTATTTGTACAACAGCGTGAGCTGAAATGCACAGCAAGTAGAAATGCTTTGTCCTTAAAAAACATCTTTACAACTGTTAAATTGTGCTATTGATCAATCACAGAAACTCCCACAGGTGCAGTGTGGTTTGTGTTGGGGACACGTTTGTTTTTTCTGTTCCATAAAAACTTGTTTGAATTTGGATAACTTCAAGACGCTGCAATCCCACATCCATGCTCAATGAATTTTCATACTTCAGCATCTGGAAGGACTGGAGGACCCTGGGCAAGGATGTGCTGTGCTCCTTACCAGCTTCTTCCCAGGCACAGCACTGTGCATGTACCACCAGTACATGCTGTGAACAAGTTCTGCAGGGGAAGATCAGGACTTGGCTTGTAACTGAAGCATTCTACCAGCATACAGTTGAGCACTAGCAGGATGAGAAATGTCTTTTCCCTGCTCTTTTAGAACAACGTTTTCTTCTACTGCCATCTAGACAGCACTGAAGCTTCAGGGGGAAATAGCTCTTGACTGGAATACAAGCACAAGAAGGGTTGAATTTGGGAGGAAGCCGTACCAGACACTGTGGAGGACGTCGTTAAAGAATGGTTATGTGACCGAGGATGTGAACAGCCGGACATGTTACGGTTGATGCCAATTACAGATGGAAAAGTACAGAAGAACAAGATGAGGCCTAAGTGGTAAACAGGGAACAAAGAAAAAAAGAATACCATGAGAAAGAGAGCATCATGAGATATGCGAAGGCCCTGTTTTCAGTTCGGTTCCCAAAACATTCTTGTTCCCATGTTGTTTTTAAGAAGCTAGCTGAATTCTCTCAAAACATTCTTGTTTGGTTCTCATACTCTTAGCTCCTATCTAGAACCCCTGATCAGTAAACTTAAAACATGTTTTTCTGCTAAGTACTAACCAATCAATACTTGCAAAAACAAGTTGTTATCCAATCATGTGCTGACACTCAAATTGCTGTAATGTAACTAAAAAGTATAAAATCACATGAAGTTCCTGCAAGTAGTTGAGACAATAAAAGGTAGTCACTACCTTTGGTCTCCCAGCGTCTTCTTTCCGACAAGACACTACTCCAGGTGAGGTGTAAGAAGGAAACTGCAATTGGTAATTAGAGAGAAGAAGGTGCTGGAAAGTAAGACTGGGAGCTGGAGAACATCAGAGATGGGAGGTGATTGCACAGACACTGGCTCTGAACTCCAGTGAGCTCAGTGGAGTGGTGAGAAGAGGTGCCAGAAAGACATCTGACCGGGATTTGAGAGAGAGGATTGGAACCTATTTGGCAAGAAGATAAAAGAAAGGCTAAGATTTGTAAGAGAGTATGGACTGATTTTGTAGGACCTGGATGAAGAGAGTAGGATTGGGGATGAGAAGCCTGTGACAATGTGTCTTGGATTGAGAGGGGAAAGAAGAATCAAGGCCAAAGATAGTGGAAGGGGAAGACAGGCTTTTGAAAGATAAAGGAAGGACGGGGCAAGCTTGAGGGATGGAGGGGAAAGGACCAATGTCCTCTTCCCACTTCCAGATTCCCCTGACTACAGCGCAGCCAAAGATTTCAACTTGACTCTTAATGCTTCCTTGATGCAGCAAATATCCCTGAAATTCTCTGGTGAAGTAGGAAGATAGCAACCTGCTATCGCCATCAGCTGAGATTTACTTCTAACTGATGGAAATGCCGGTGGCAGACTGATCAGAATTTTTCATCCCAGGCATTTTCCAAATGTTATTTTTGTTAACTGAGGAATCTGAAAGCAGCACAGGAGAGCCTCTTCCAAGGAGAATGCAGAAGCAATTCAAAGGCACAAAATACCAAATCCAAACATAATCATCTCCCTTCCCTCTTCCCTGGGTTTAACATTTTCCTCTGAGGACCCTGCTTTTTTCTATGCATGAAATCAATCTTGTTCTAATGGTGAACTGTGACTGTTCAACAAATGTGACTGTCATTTACAGAAACACTGCTGCATCTGTTGCAGAAGTTAGAAATTGTCTAGTGAATAAGGAAGAGAGAGGATGCTCTCAAAATTAAAGCAGCTGAAGACTACCCTGGAGAAGTGGGTTCTCACCCTGTTTCTACCACAGAGTTCCCAAATGATGCTAGGCAAGTCCCTTTGAACAAACTTTCACAGGTGGTCACTTACTGTGTGTTCCTCATTTTTTATGATTTCTGACTTGAGACCCTGGTATCAGATTTGCAGAAATGCTAAGCAGTGTCATCTGTAAACTGTAGTCCCTAAGCACTGGTCTGAACCCATGAACTGCCCACAAACGATGAACTCTCTAAAGCCTGAGTTCTTAGGCATCTTATATTGAATACACAAAGTCAGTGGGTATTCTGTAATTTAACTTCTTTGTGCCTTCATCTGTAACACAGGAATAATAAGATTATCTTCACGTCAAAATGCTCTTATGAATATAAATGTCTTAATACTTATATATTCATATACTATAACAGGGAAAGCATTAAAAAGTCTATAAAGAGGTTACAATTCTCTCTTGGAAGCAACATCTGACTTTGTGGTAAATAAGGCTTGGAGATGCAATCAGTAATGAAATCCCATGGGCTAAAAAAGTCCCTAAAAGATTACTATCCCACGCATGCACCGAATGAAGGAAAGATCTTGTAACAGAAACAGCTGGTGATTGTGTAAAAACAGTAGTACTACTGCACGCTTAAACAGTGAGGGCAAGTTAAAGTTTTAACCATAAACTTAATTTTGCCATGTAGTAGCTAACTTCTTACTTTATTTGTAATCTTGATATCCTTTTAAAGGAGTTTTCACTGTGTTCACAGACAGGAGGGGCTGTGTCTTTACTAGTTTCTTGATTTAGAATGAAGTATTTTCTTTAAAAAAAAAATAAATTCATGGAATTTTAAAGGGATTTCTTAATTCTTCTTACCAGAAGGTGCTTTAAGTACAGTAACATTTTTTTTTTCCAAAAATTGTTTTGTACACTGTTAACTCAGAGGTATTCCTATAAAACACCATTAACAAATATGTAACCAGCTAAAAATTCCTTCCCCTCAATTTGCAGAGTCTCAGTGTGCATCTCTATTCTTAAAATTACCAAAATGACAAAAATCTAAGATCAATTACAAGCACAAAGCACTTACAACATAGTTCAGAAATTTGTGGGAAGGGAAATCTCTGGGATTGTTTACTGGTCGGAGAGGACAAAGATATTGCTAGTGCTCTGCTTGGAAAGTATCTGGGATGAGCTTTCAAATAAATTTCCAAGCAACGTCAGTGACAGCAGCACCATGTGAGGAAGGAGGATTGTTAAACAATCTCTGTCTTCATACAGACCAACTAGTTATAAGATGCAGTTAGAGCTTGAGATGTGCCTGTGGCCAAGAAGCCAGAGCTTTGGCACATCTTCTCATTTCATGGTTTCCTTCATTTACCAGTTGTACATGGTCTTCTAACACAAATGTGACATGAAGATCTTCATATAGTGTAGTGCAAATATAATCCATTTACATACTGATGAGGAAAGAGAGACATCAGGTCTTTTTTACAAGCAAAATTAAAAGCAGAAAAAGAACAAGGCCTTATTTTCCTCTGTGTATCGTTTCAAAGTAATCAGACCATCTCTTACTTAGTACTATTTGCCTGTACTTAATACAGGTAAATATTAAGTATCAGTGATCATAAATCCCATAAATGGCCTTTTAGAGTTCTTTCATTGCTATTTCAGAGTAGAAAGTCTGATGAAAAAACATTTGCTTTGGAAAATGACATGGACCAGTAATAACTTGGGAACAGAGATTCCAAATGAAATGAAAATAAGTCCAAAAACTCTCATCAGCTCTGATTAAAATAATCTCATTGTAAGTATGGGATTCCCATGAGAATACTAAGAAACAATTGTAAATCTATTTTGTAAGACTTATATGACTCAGCATGATGTTTATTACAAATTGTTCCTCTTTTTTTAATAGAACTTGAAACTTGCTAACATATAGTAGCACCATTCTAGAAGAACAAATGCATTATTTCCCCATCCTATATTTCAGCAGACATAGTTTTATTTTAAGACTCTTCTGAAGAAGTAAATGCTATCATTACACAAAAAATATATGGAATGTAATTTTTTTACAGAAATTATAAGGTACTACATCGGTAGAGAGTCCTTGTCCTACACAGGCAGGTTGCCCTTGTGTGCAAGAGGGAGTACAAGGCTAACAGCAGCTCAGCTCATAAATTTCCTTTTCTATGTCAGTGTGTAATATTTCCCTTTCACAGATCAACCACAGATAATCCAGATTAGCCAGCCTATTGTGTTAGTTGGAATGGGTACCCAGGCGAAAAACCTTTCCTGTGGGTCATCTGATAGGGGAACCGAAAATGCAGCAGACTTTGCTGAAATGATGCCTTTTTTTCTGCACCAGCAGTAAACTGTGTTTATATTTACATATAGTATATATGCTGTGTTATTGCCTTTGGTAATTTTCTCTAGAATATACATTATCTGATTAATATATTACCATTTTTCTGCTTTTTTTTCCCATTATAAACATTATACTCCCTATACATGCTGAAATGAAGTATTATGTGTCATTTAGGCCTCCCTTTACCAAAGATCTAGTTTAATTCAGATTCTGGAGAGCTGTTTTAGTATGAATATGTTATACACTTGAAAGGTGTATACTATTTTAAGAAACTTTTGAAAGCACAGATTCTTGCTTGCTTTTGATGAGATCCTTTGCTCCTTCTGTTTATCCCCTGTCACCATAAATAGCTGCTGCTGATTTCCGAGTAATTTCCCCGTGACACTCCAGGTGGTATGTGACACGCGGCATGATCGATTGTGAACTTATCTGATGAGCATGTGGAGAAATAAATGAACTCGTAGAAGAAAAAGTCATGAGAAAACTTCTGAAAGTTTTCACTGAAACTAGTAAGCTTCAATGGAAAGCTGGGTCTAGCAGCTGGAAAACGAAGTCAGAAGTTTCTGATTTCTTGCAAAGGTAATTTTAAGGGGTTTTTATGTTTCCCATATGCATCTGACTCTCATCTTCAAAACCTTTAGGGAAAACACCGGAGAAATATACCAACTCCATCCGAAATGTATTGTTCTGTCCTATGGTGATGATGATCCTGCTTTTTCTTTGGCATGTTCCAAGGCTACAGATCTTAAATTTGCTATGAAGTGTTAAAGAGCTTCCTGGTCCTCAGGGTATCTTGATTATGTTGTGGATTTTTCTGAATTGAATATATAAAGAATCAGTTGCTCATGATTGTGACTGACTAGAGTTGATGATCTATTGTCTGAACCCTTCTCTCTTGTGTTCCAAATTTGCCTGATGTTACAAAAATACCAATAATCTAACTATAAAATAGCAAGTATTTCTTAAACTACTATGTGCTGACATAGAATTTTCATTGATAAATACTCTGTATTGCCATAAACACATCTCTCTGTACAACTGGTGGATACTGAGCAGAGGTTAAGTCCTTATAAATGAAATCTAATATTTTATCTAACAGGATAGAACACCGTATGATGAGGCCAACTTCTGTATTGGTGCTGATTGCAGTGCAAAATAAATCATGACATAGCATTCAGTAACAGTTCCAGTTCCTGACAAATTACTTTTTCTTTTAATCATAACAAGATCTGAGCTTATAATAGAACTTTTTGAACTGCTAGAACTGATAATTTAAATGCATACATGCTAAGTAAATATTTGTGATACAATAATGGTAAGTGGTTTGGTGACAACTCATACCTTATAGAAAAAAGAATTGCTATTCAGCAGCTGTCAACAGGGAGGTCATTCCCATCAGAAAGTGGAAGGCTTAAAGGAGGAATTAACATGAAGATTCAGTGTATTAAGAAATATGTAATGTAGAGAGTAGACAATGTGATGACAAATGCAGGCAAAATTGTTGTGAGAAAACTAAAGGCTTCTATACTTTGGCCTGTTATATCTGCATGTTTCAATAAACTTCTCATGCTTTCCCATCCTGCTCCATCCTGCACAGGATTTACTTTGAATTTCTGTTCTGCGTGAAGAGAAATGGGAACACAGAACTTAGCTGAAATCAATGGATTTGTTTTACCCACTCCACACCCATCCCCCCCCCTTATCATTGTGACACTTCCCTGTCTTTTAAAGGGGTGAATTTGCAGACTAATATGTTTTTGCAGTGATAAAAATGGTCACAGAAATATATTTGGACAAAACCTCACTTAATGCTCATTTGAGGATCACCATACCATTAGAATAATTAACCCTGTTAAGAAGTGCTGGAAGAGAGATGTGCTTCGAGCAAACACAGAAGTCTTAAGGACATGTCTACATGTGGGCAGTGCGTTGCTCTTCTGGCAAGAGGTGATCTTCTTAAAATACCAAATTAGTGAAACAGCCACCAGGAATGAGACCTGAAGCCTCAAAAGCAATGGAAAGATTTCCTCCCATGTTTACCTGCATGAGTTTAAGGATCAGAACTCAGAAAAGAGTGCACGACTCAGTCCTCACATAAATAAAGTATGGGAGACATGAAATCTCCCATAGAGGTGGACACACAAAGAGAAAAGAAGATGCAGAGGAGTTTGAAGGCCTGAAACCACTAAGAGTAAAAACCTATGGCTTCTACAATAAGCAGATATTTATACCCACACCAAATAACTAAAACTTCAACAGAATAAAAACAAACCATAGCATCACTAACTGTACTGTGAGTTTTCAGCCCCAAATTATTTTTATTTTAGAAAGAAAATTCTTCTTTAGTAGAAGTGAGGCCACTTGAAACATAATTACACAACAAAGCAAACTGTACACACTGCAGATTCCTACATGTACCATCAGACTGGCCTATACTTATAAAATTGACAGTTTTTCCTAGATCCTGTCCAGACTATACTGTTACTATCTGAAAATAAGCCCAGTCCTGAGGCAACAGTAAAAAGTGAGGATTTACCCTATTTGCAAAAGCTGAAAGATCTCTGGGACAGCCAACAGCCCCACAGTCTGGTGCTACTCATGTACTGCATCAGAGCCGAGTTTCCAGTTTCTTGCTAGATGAGTTGTAGATGCACATGTAATATGTTGGCTGGTTGATTTCTTGATTCGTGTGCAACTAGGAAACTCTTGGGATCGTAGCTGTAAGCTTGGCATGTTGTCAATTAGACCAGATTTCAGAAATATGAATTTTAAGTGAAGAAATTAAGTGTAGGACATTGAAATAATAGAGAGCAAATAAACACAATTATAAACAGAGCAGTTACAGACAAAATTATTAAAGGTTTAGACAAGTATTTAAAAGTAACCATGTTGTCATACAATCAATGGGAAAATTATTAGCCCTCTGGATGTGTGTTTATATCTAGGTTGAGAGGCAATCAAATACATTTGCAAGCAACAATATCCAACATCTTAACATCTGAACTCCTCCAAGTCAGCAATGCAGCTGTATCAACCACAAATTAATGTTTTAACAGAGAACATTCTAGCTCACAACTGTCACTAAAATCTCTCACATCATCTTCCAGAACAGATAACACAAAGCTAGAAGGTTCACCATGCCACCTAGGAGAAAGGCTAAAACAGGTAGATGGGGTAGGAAGTGGACGCATCATGCACTATTAGGATAATGGATGTTTTAAAGATGCACACAAAAATTCATGGAAAATCATTAATTTACTACATTTTTAAGATCAATGCATGCTAGATTATTAAATGATATCACAATCCAAATTAACACAATTATCCATATACTGGTCCTAAAAATAAAGATGCTAGTCTACTGCCAGGCACATGAAAATTTCTAGAGTAAAGTTTTCATAGCACAATACATCAGACATTAGCAAAGGTGGCTTGCTGAAATTACAGTGCCCAAAGTCCCCCAATTATTAAAAATCCACGAGCTTCAAGATCAGCTGCTGTTCAGAAACCATAGAAACTGCTTAAAGGGAGCTTATTACAGGGCCAACACACACTGTAGTGATAAACTGGACACAGAACAGCTTATTATGTGATTATGCTACAACACCATTTAAGAAAAACAGTTCCAGCCTTACCTTTGATTAGAGTATCTGAGAGGTGACAAGGAGCCACTTTCCTTATGTGCCCTTGAGGTCTAATGTAACCCCTTCTTACATTGCAGGTACTTAACTTTATAAATGAAAAGTGACTTTGCCATTAGCAGAAAATTTTTCTGAAGAAGGAGAAAGGACAATTTTGCTTATATATAATTCATAGGTGGGGAAGTTCTATCAAATCAAAGAGGTACTTTTTTCTTCCTGAGGAACATGCCACGAAACAAACTACAAAAAAAAATTGTGTGAGAAGGAATAAGCTAAATTTTACTTTGGGTATGCATTTGGGGATGGGAAGGTAATTAACTTCAAAGGCAGCTCCCCAAATCTTTCTGTATCAATCATTGCTTGTTTTCCTAGTTTTACTTTTGTTCTCAGGAAAAGAGCCAGAATGGTTGCTCTGCTCCAGAGCCTTGAAAGCTCATCCTAGCTGCAGAGCAGGGGCAGCAACATGGACTTCCTTGTGAAACACCAACACAGAATGAATTGCACTGTTGTAGAGCTACTTGTGAACACTCCTCCAACCCTGACTTTACACTGCTGTCCTTTGTTTTTCTCTAATAGTGACATCTGCTTTGGCGCAGTCATTGATGCAAATTTTGTGATGGAAAAATGACGTATTTCTGCCAAATGAGTGGGGATTTTTTCAGATGCGTGAGAAAAGGAAGTGTAGACAGAAGATGCAGTTGAAACAGCTACCTGAACAGCATTGTGATTATGGGACAGGTCTTTTAGATGTAAAAGTTTGGGAACCAGTTAAATATAATGGATTTATGGCACTGGAAATGAGAAGTAAACAGAGGCCTACTGGGGAGAATGGGGAACCATCTAGTACCATGCTGGCTTCAATGCTTTTTTACCCTAAAGGGCATGCTGAGTTTTTGTTCAGCCATCTTCTGAATAACTGAGAGTTGAAAGAGCTGAAATTGGGTTTCACCAGATGACCTCCCATGGCTCCTTCCAGCCTCAACCATTCTGTGATCCTGGCAGTTACTGTCTCTCACTTAGAAGTGCCTTGCTGACAGAGGAATTTCCGTAGTAATTGTGGTACCTGGATCACATAACTGTAGAAGGCAGTAAGATTTGCAGAGATTATGGCAAGAAAATGAAACCGCAGCTGAAATTCAGTGTAGATTTAGACAGAAAGGCAGAAACTGTCCTATTGTCATAAGGGTAGTGATTGCTTCTGAACTATACTGGTCAGGAATGAGATGTAAGGAAAATGGGATAATTCACTAGTTCCAACATGTTGGTCCATTCTTATGCTGGGAGCAATGCCATTATGTCAAAGCAAGAGCAATACATAGGCAGGACAGGGTGGACAGTAAAGGGTAAATGTTATTATGCAGCTCTTACTCCCTGCAGCCATCATCTTCTGCAGTTTTACATATTAATCCTCTGGAAGTTTATTCCGAATCTGATAACTTACGGATATGATACAAACCAAACTTCCAAGCTGGAAGGTATAAATGTCATCAGCTTACCCAAAAGGTTTTTGAAGCTGAACCAACAGCAGCCAGACTGCTGAGTCTTTTGTGCTTCCCACATCATGACAGAGTAGGAGGGATAAGCACTCATCCTCAGCTACATAAATATTTTACTCATAGGCACAGAAGTTATGAGTTATGAATTAGAGAACCCGTGAGTTAGAAACTTAATGAATTAATGAAGCGGTAAGGTGTAAATTCACATTTTAGACAAGTCTGTACAACAGGGGATTGAGCCCTTGTTTGACATGCTTGTTTGTCTTTCCTAATGAGCTCATAAAATAAAGTTCAGTTTACAGAGTACATTGTCCTGTAAATTTGAGATATCTAAATGATCCATGACACTCCAACCTCAAAAGTAATCAACCAAATCAAACAGTAGGGTTTATTAGGAGTGCAACATGAGGCACAAGAAAAAACACTGATAAGCCACTGTGCACATTTGATGCACTCATGTCTCACAGGCCATCTGCGTGTCTGCCTCTTCAGGAAAGAGGAAAAACTGTCTTAAGGCACAAAGGAGGACAAAGCCCAAAAAATGGAATGACTTCCACAGAACAAAAGACTAAAATGGATAACAAACAAAGAGGGATACGATCAGTGGATACAAAATCAGAAACTGAAGGACAGTAATACTACAATTTCTCATGTTGCCTGCTAGGCATCTGTTGATGTCCGGTCAGAGGCAGACTACAGATCTATATGAACCTCTAACTGACCTAGTACAACTGTTCTTCTGTTCAATGTACTTGACTAGCTTCTCATTTTGTCACTCCATTCCTGATGTCACAGGGCAAGCAGGAAATACGACCAGACAAGGGTAAAGGCACAACAGAACCCGACTGGCAAAAGAAGGAAGCAGGCAGGATTCTTGCTCCATGAGAATCACTATCCACTGTAACCACTCCCCTAGCAACTGCTGCCAGTCTGACAAATAACGCCACTTTACACCACTGTTTTACCAGCACTCAAAGCATGTCTCTGAGTAAACAGGATGCAACTCCAGAAATGATCCACAGGAATGATCCACAGGAAGGCACCTTAAAAAAATTGAAAGATGGCCCCCTTCAAAGAGGTTTGTGAGCTCCCAGAGCGTGGCACATTGCTCAGCCACAGTCTGGTGCCATGCAAGAGGACGCAGTGATGCTGAGTGGCAGACAAGCACCGAAACCAGGGTGTCTGCCTGTCCAGCTGATGTGTGCCTGCAGCTGAGCTTTTAATTTAAGTACTTAAAGGAGTGTGAGAACGGCCTTCAGAATACTGAGACAGGTGAGAAACCTTACTGAGAAGCTTTTCTGGTGTTTAAGGACATTGAATTCTTGTAATTGGAGATGGTGAAGGAGACTTTGGCGGTCTCTCTTCTGCCCTGGGCTACTGAATCCTATAGGAGATGTGCGACCTTGCAGCTGCCATCCCTTTTTGGTCGAATTTGGTTGAATGTGGCCAATACAGCCTAAAAAACAGCATGAGGGAGGGGAAGGGACTCACGCAATGTCTACCATATACGTCAGACTCCTTCCAGCCAAGTTAAAGCAAACCCAGACAAGCCACCGCCCACCCTCCCTGAAGCGATACCAACTCTTTTGGGGTGACCCCATGTTTCTGGGAGCAGGCCAAAGGAGACTCGGACCCCGCGGGCAGGGAGGGCAGCCGCCTGGCCCCGCCCGTACCCGGATCCTAGTGCCGCCGGTTTCGTTTTCGTTTCCGCGCCGCGGTGCTCGGTGAGTACCCGGGGCGGGGCCGCCCGGGGCCGGCCCCCAGCGCGGCTGCTGTCGGGGAAGGCTGAGAGCCGCGGTCATGGCGTTGGCTACCCAGGCGTTACGGCTGCTGTGCGCTAGCGGCGGCTGCCTGGAGCAGAGTGAGCTCCAGCGGCGGCTGCCGAGCCAGCCCACGGCGGAGCACTTGGCGCTGGCGCTGCGGGATGCGCAGCGGTTCACACTGGTGCGACGGCCCGGCAAGGAGAGGGCGGCGGCGGCGGCGGCAGAGCTTGTGGTGGTGGTGGCCACCAGCCCCGTGAGGCTGTGCCAGGAGTACGGCGCGGGATGCGAGGGGCAGTGCGGGCGCCTGCACCTCTGCAAGTACCACCTGAAGGGGCTTTGCCGCAACCAGCAGGCAAGGTGAGAGGCGGGGGGCGGCCCGGGGCGCCTCCTTCGCCGCCTCTCCGTACGGGACTCGCGTAGCTCTGCCCGGGATGGGAGCGGGCTGGCGGGGGTGGGGGACATGCTGCTTTTCGCCCCCGGGGACGGTTGGCATCCATGGGGTCCCCTCTCCCCTCCCGTCCTCGGCGGCCTTCCCCTCCTTCCCCTTGGGGACCGGGACTGGGCGCTGCTGCGGCCTGTGCCGGCTGCCCCGTCCCCGTTGTTAGCGCGCACGGTAAGTGTTTTGGAGAGGAAAGGCTGTTATTTAAAGAGTGGGGGGAGGGCTGCGATCGCTTCCGCAGCGCTCAGTGCGGGTAGGTGGCGGCTGAGGGCTCGGACTTGGAACCGGCTTGTCCTGTGGGGTGAGGGGGATGGTGCCGGGGAGGGGCTCAGCCTCGGCATGCCCCCTTTAGTGGGATGGGATTTCACGGATAGCTCGTTTCCGTGTCGGAGATACTCTTCCCCAGTCCCCTCGGCACCTCCACCCGTCCCCCCGGTTTGTTTCTATAAAGGCGAGAGCCACAGGCGGTTGCCTCACGGGCTTGGGGTGGCGCCGCTTCCTTTCCGCCTCACCACACGGCCTCTGGCGTTCCCTTCTTCCCCCCGCTAAGGGGTGAGGGCCTTGCTCCCTCCCTCACAGACGGCGAATCTGGGCGCGTTGGCTGCCTTGGGCTGAGGAGCGTGCTTATCGGCTCGAGTGGGAGGGAGGGTTGCGCTGGCGTGTCGGTGTTTGTCTCACGCGTGTTTGTGAGCTGCGGGTCAAAATTGCCAGTGTTGTCAGACTACAGTAATGTTATAACGACCGTAAATCCGAAACGGCTGGTAATTATCCTCCCGAGTAATTACGTAATCTGCTTGGCAAGTCACATAGTTGCTGTGTCAAGGGGTGCTGCAGATTTTTAAGAGTAGCTGATTTCGGTGCTTCTACCGCTGTTCTGTGTAGGAGAGTAATGCGAGTGTGTTCCGCTCATCTTGCGCTTGGGTTTCTTAACTCGTAGGAAGGAATGCAGGTTTGTTCACAACTTCCACTCGGACCACAATCTGCTCGTGCTGAAACAATACGGACTCGAGCAGTTTAACAGCGATGAACTCCGCCAGCTTCTGCTTCAGAACGATCCCTCCCTCTTACCAGAGGTCAGTAGCACCGCGCCTTGTGTTCCAGAGCGTCAGAACGCTGAAGAGGTTTGATCCTGGCTGGGGATGTTAGATGTCAGATGTTAGGTGATAATGAGAATCTGAAACTGTTTATCTCCATCCGCGGTTCTTGGCTGTGGTGGGTGGCAGCGAAGCGCAGCCCTTCACTCACTGCCCGCACTCACTGCCCTCTTTCGTGCACTAAAACAAAAACAGAAGTGAAGAAACTTGCGGATGGCAATAAAGACAGTGGAGGAAAGAGGGGAGAAAACAAGTCTTGCAAGGAAAGTTAGTCACCACTTCCCACAAGCAGACCAAGTCCTAGCAGGTCTCTGAGCAAGAGCCACCTTGTAAGAAGGGCTGGCCTCTGCTCCCTCATACTCTCTTCTTTTTTCTTTTAATTTGTTTAAGAGCATGGCATTATATGGTATGGAATATTCTGCTGACCAGTGGGGCTAGCTGTCCCAGCTGTCCTGTCTCAGCCCACCAACCCTAGAATGGGAGACGTGCAGTGGAGAAGAAAGCCTTGACGCTGTGCAAGCACTGCACAGCAATACCTGAAACACTGCTGGGTTACTGACATTGTTTTGGTTACAAATCTAAACCATAGCACCATTTGGTCTGCTGCAAGGAAAATTAACTCCGCCCCAGACAGATCCAGTACTTCTTACCATCAGCTTTAGTACAATGAAGTTCACTATTCCAAAACTAGGAAACCAAAGAGTTGGGGTAGTGACGGTACTCAATAAAATTGCCTATCCTATGTTTATGTGACTTAGAACAAAGACCCATCGGCTTGAGAGTAAAGTGGTTGTTCTTTGTTGAAAGATCTTTCAAGACATTAGCGAGGAAAAAGGAAACCTATCAATCAGCCATTTGGAAAACAGGAAGAAAATGCACCTGTAAACATGTAGCTGTAAAGTTAAAAATTCTGAATCCAAACAGTTTGTGTATATGAGCGCATTATTTTTTTTCTACCAAGGTCTGCTTGCATTATAACAAAGGTGATGGACCTTATGGATCCTGTACCTATAAGAAGATCTGCACCAAACTCCATGTTTGCCAGTACTTTCTGCGCGGACAGTGCAGATTCGGCAGCAGCTGCAAGAGATCCCATGACTTACTCAAGTCAGAATGTTATGAGAAACTGGAGAAACAGGGAATGAGCTCAAACATAATTGAGAAACTACCCTCCATTTATAGGAATATGTATGACATAAAAAAGGACAGCTGGAACATTTGCAACATAGAAGATGCCAAGTCTTCACCATGCAAAGGTAAATGATACCATCTTTGGAAAACAGCAGAAGAATCATTATAGTGAATGTAACATTCTCACAGATGTCGTTAAGAAAAAGAACTCAGACTTCACATTTTGATGTGTATTTTAGGAGGGACTTTGCACCTTTCTCATTGAGAGAGATTTATGTCTTGACAAATGAAGTAGAATTCAAGGTATTAAGGGTTCCTGAGAGATAAAGTGCTTGATATTAATAAAAATCTTAAATTTGGAACTAGAAATGCATAATACAAACTGGAAATCAGGAGATATATAATGTAAAAAAAACAATAAACACAAACAAGGGTGATGAACTGTTTAAGAATAAATGGGGTTGGCATTCACTTGTATGATTATATTTTTTATCTTTAATGTAGTGATTGTTTAGCACAAAAATTCAGGCAGCAGTATCCTAGTTACCCCTCAGATATGTAGTGTTTTGTTGTTTTATTTTGAAGTTTCTTACAAATTGTAAGTTGTATAGTTAAGTAGGGAAGAAATGGGTAACAGAGTGGAAAATCCAAGTGTATGTGTGTTCATCTCTGCCTTTCTCTCTTCAGTTCCCTTTGTTGTTTCCTTACTTGTCCTTTAATTTACAGAAGCATCAGATTTTGAGATGTCAGATTTTATAACTGCCAAGGCAAAGATCTGTGTGGAATGCATAGTTAACTCAAATCCATCTAGACATTTAAAGGCATTGGATTTTATTATTATTTTGCAGTGATAACTAAAAACTGCATATGAGAAATTTAGCATGTACAAGAAAGTCAAGTTTAAAAGGGATGAATAAAGGAGTAGGATTTTTGTGTATATGAGGTTATCAAAGACTTCAGTGCTTTCTGGAGCTGAATGCAGTTACAAAACACATGGGTTTAGGCATTTTCCCTGCCCATAAGTGCACTTTTAAGAGGGTTTATTGGAACAAGGTATATTAATAAGGCTTATAATTCCTCCCTCTAGAGAGAAGACACAGCTCTAACCAAGTATCCTCAACTACAAATGATGATGAACTGGGACAGATCTGTTTATATCATCTGTACAAAAATTGTGGCTTCAAAGGTAGGTTGTGACTGTGGCAACTCCCATCTGTTTTTCCTTTTCTCATTATCTTGGTTTTCACTGGCATAAAGTTACTTTTTTTCCTTGTAGCTGGTGTAGTCCTGTGTTTTGGATTTCGTATGAAAACAGTGTTGATAACATACCGGTGTTTTCAGCAGTTGCTTGGTACATGTAGCATCTACATTAAGTCAAGGACTTCTTAGCTTCTCATGTACTGCCAGGTGCAGAGGAAGCTGGGAGAGTGTGGCAAGGGTGATTGGCCCTGGCTGACCAAAGGGATATTCCATACCATATAATGTTGTGGGAACTGTAACTGGGGAAACAAGCTGGGAGATGGGATTATACCTACCTGGTATACCATAAGACAAGCTGTTTTGTTTTACTCTGAAGCGTATAGGACAAGGGGAAATGGTTCCAAGCTGGAACAAAGAAAGTTCCCTCTTAATATAAGGACAAACGTTTTCACTGTGAGGGTGACAGAGCACTGGGACAGGCTGCCCAGAGAGGTTGTGGATTCTCCTTCTCTGGAGACATTCAAGACCAATCTGGACACATTCCTGTGTGATCTAGTCTAGATGATCCTGCTTGGGCAGGGGGTTGGACTGGATGGTCTTTCCAGGTCCCTTCCAACTCCTGACATTCTGTGATTCTGTATAGTATCGGCCTGTGCTGGAGATTGGCTGCTCCACCTGTGTTCAACTAAGGGATTGCGGAGTGATACGAGTC
Source organism: Heliornis fulica (assembly GCA_013399135.1). NCBI lineage: Eukaryota > Metazoa > Chordata > Aves > Gruiformes > Heliornithidae > Heliornis > Heliornis fulica. The sequence goes on along the minus strand of VXBZ01012883.1, from coordinate 12,530 downwards.
TTTTCCAAGTAGCTATGAAAGATCTCTGAATTCCATGTTCTTCCTTGTTTCTTCTAGTGCTCTTCTGTACCACCTGGCTGAGCTGTCTCCCTTTCAAATGTTCCAACTTGTCTAGGAAAAAAGCTGTTGTGCCAGCTTTCTACCTGTCCCTTTGTCATCCTTTTCCTTTTTGATGTTCTTGACCTGTAGTAGCTTTGTGATGCACTGCACTCCTTGCAGACTCCTTGACTTTCCCTGTAGTAAAGTTCCCTGTTGTTCTACTATGAAAAGTAGCCTCAAGTTTGTGTATGTGTTCTGACGATATGATCTCCACTCCCGTTGGAGTGTCACCACATACTGACGCTTTAAGTGATTTCCAGGTAACACTTGTGAAACCCGGGCCACTGCAACCACTATTCTCATTCCTCCTGGTTGGGCCTGGACCTCTAGAAACTCTTTGAGGTCTCCGAATGAGCTACCCTAAAACTAAGAACTGTTTTGTGTTTGGGGTTTTTTGTTGGGTTGGGGTTTTTTTTCCCCTCAGCAATGCCACTTTGGGACTAAGATGTTAAGCCACAGATATTTGAATCTACTTTGTTATTCTGTATGTGAAGTAATACCCTCTGGTTTTTGTTTGTTTGTTTTGTTTAAACTTTTATAGATAAGTGTGTCAGAACTCATTTTCACTTGCCATATAGATGGCAGATCTCTGATGGTAATACCTGGAAAGACTTGAAGAACATGGAAGAAATAGAAAAAGCTTATTGTGACCCCAGTAACACCAGGTATAAACTCTTATAAAGTTTAATGATGTTGGAAGTTCGCTGTGTTGGACCAGGCCGTTAGTGGCTCTACATTACTACAAGTCTGTTGCAGTCATTACATAAGTAGCTTCATTCTCTGTTCTACTGAACTTGCTTTGTTGATATTCCATTGCTGGAGATCAGCTCTATTTTGACTTTCTCATGCCTGGAGTCTGTATAGGACTCTCTATTACCATACTGGGTTTGGCTGGGATGGAGTTAACTTTCTTCATAGCAGCCTGTGTGGTGCCATGTTCTGGCTTCATGACTAAACCCGTGACTGGATAGCTTACACAGAGTCAAGGCTTTCTCTTTCTCCTGGCTCTGCTCCTCCACCAGTGGGTAGACTGGGCGTGGGCAGAGTCTTGGGAGAGGATGAGCTGAGACAGCTGTCCTGAACTGACATATGGTATGGCATCTCCCATACATACATGCCATGGAGTGTCACGCTTAGCAGTGAAACCTGTGGCAGAGGGAGAAGAGGGTTGGGTTTTTGGTTTCTAAGGTGTGGACACTGTTTAGAAGCAGGCTGGGCATTAGACTGCTCTTGGGAGGTTGGAAGGAATTTGGTTTGCTTATTTGTATCACCACCCCCCTTCTTCATCTGTCAACTGCTTTTATATTAACCCACACCTTTTCCCACTTTTGCCCATCCTATTTTCTACCCTCTGTTGTGCAGGGGAGGGAGGGGGTGTGAGCGAGCAACTCTGTGGCTACTTGGTTGATGACCATGGTCAATCCACCAGTTACTCTGTGCAACTGACCCATAGGCTCTTGGCTGTGAAAAACTATATAAATACTTTTTACTATTGATACCACAGGAAGTCATAACCCTCAATAAGAATTGCTGGAAAGCTGCAGAGAATGGTGATTTTATCACAGGTACTTCTGGGAATCTGTCTTGGGTCAGAGCTTGACCCCATGCTTAGAAATAACTTTTACCTTTTGAGGTGAAGGATGGAAAGGTGGCATGAGATTTTCCTTTCCCACCCCTTTCCTCCCAGTCCATATTGTGAAAGTGGTACACTTTGTGTACCTGGAGAGAGATACTCTTGGGTGCAGAGAACCATTAAGAACACAGAAATACCTTTAAGAGTTGGGACTAGAAGGGGTTATACGACTGTGATGTGTCCCATACTCGAGAATTTATCTAGACCCGTTATATTAAGAGACTCTATGAAGCCATGCTTAAATGAGGACACTTCTGTTTAGAATAGAGCTGGTTTGCCAGAAGAAGGCAGTGTACTTCTCAACTGTTCCTCTTACGTAACTCACTGATTTGTGAGTTGCTAATGGTTGCTGTGCGTGGAACCAGTGTGAGACTTAATACTTCCAGTGTATGTACAAATGCAAGATAGAACTGAGACTGTGGAAACTGCAGGTTTGTGTTCTGCTTTTGAGTGATATTGACCTAATATGCAAACTTCAGGTGGGCTTCTGAACCTGTGTGTAAAACTGTACACACAGTTCTGATTATGTTTTTTCTTCTTCTTTCTTTATAGATTTAATAATGCTGCTACTGAAAGTGGCTCTGTAGTGTCCTTTATCTCTTTTGTGGATATGAGCTGTGGGTTGGCAAAGGTTAGACGTCTGTCTACAGCCTCCTCTGTGACCAAACCCACTCACTTCATTCTTACAACAGAATGGGTCTGGTACTGGAAAGATGAATATGGCGTGTGGCAGGAGTATGGACAAGAAGTAAGTGTGGAGAAATGGGGAAAAAAAAATCTGCATCACAAGTCCAGAACTACTGACAAGTACACAGTGTTTATATCCTCCCCTCCTTTGTTACCCTCTCCTGTTCTCCCTCTTGCTCATACTATACAGATGACTTTCTAGGCCTAATGTGGTATTTTCGCTGAGAATTTGGTTCGTGTAGGGGTGTGCTCACTGGCGAGTCACAAACACTGACATAATTCTTCAGTGACTCATATCAGATAGGATCGTATCAACGCGTTCTTTTCACTGCTCCTGACTAAAACCTCCTTTTTGGAGGTTCCAGTAGTTCTTTGTTCATCTTTGCTAAGGTCTGGTTGGTGCATGTGCAGTCTCAGTAGTAATGTTGATCCCATGTAAGTTTAGGCTTTGTAACACTGCTTGGTTTGTTCCAAGGATGGTTTCAACAGGTTTCTGCCTAATAGAAGGCATAATTCCTAACTCCCCTGTCCTGCACAAAGGCTGATAGATGCTGCTGCCATACCATAGGACAGTTGTGGTTTTTAAACTTGCTTGTGTGTAACAGCTGAGGCANTTTTTTTTTTTTCCCTCTGGTTTTGGCCTGACAGAGTAATGGTCATGCAGCTGCCACTGTCTCCAGTGATGACCTGGAGAAGGCTTATATAACCAAAGGGTCTCCAAAGCTGCACTTCAGGGCTGGAAGACATGAATATGAACTGAATTTTGGAGGTATGTTCCATTTACTTGGTTTTTGTTTTGTTTTGTTTTATTCCTTTTCTCTCGCTCCCTCCCTCCCTGGTCTTTTGTGGTTTTAAACTACAGTAGACAGGAAAGAGAGATTTGTAAGCAGTTCAAGGTTCAGGGACAGCTTCTGTCAAACTTCCTAGGATAAGAGCTGCTCATGTAAGCAAAGTGGCATTCTTGTTCCTCCAGAACCTTTATTTTTGAGAAGTTCTGTGCTAGGTTTCAAAATGTCTGTCAGCAAGTCAAAGTGAGGCATTGCCACTGACGCTAGCACCAAAACAAATGTTGAAAAACTTCTGGAAGCCTTGGTAAGCCACCTTTAAACACTGGTTGGGGATGAAACAAATACTTGGGCAAGGAAGGTGTGGGATCCAGGCGATCTTTAGCATTGTAGTATTTATGTAGCTATTTTCTTTTTCAAAGCTCTGCCTGCCTGGATAAGCTGGAGAAATACCTTGACTATGTCAGACTAGAAAGATGGGCTTTCCAGGAGTTTGGGAAATGTAAGCCACTTATGATGGCACTGTCCTCTCTGAGCTGTTGCCTTTCCAGGTATCCTCTTCAAAAATCATGGGGAATGGTGGTGGGAATAAACCTGCCCAGACTGTCATTTTGGTGTAGCTGCATTTCACCCAATTTTCCCATTACTATCTCATTCTTTATTGGGGGGTTGGGGGGAGTGGGGGGGAGCACGAACCAAACAGCAAGAGCATGTGAGATGTTGGTGATTCAGTTGAGAGCAGTTCTGTAATCTCCATAGGCTGGGAAACCTGTCTGGCTCCATAGGAAGTCAATCCCCTTTATAAAGTTTGGGCTTTTTTTTTTTTT
>VXBZ01012882.1:62736-72942 GCA_013399135.1 Heliornis fulica | reverse complement strand
GTGCAAGGTCCTGCATCTGGGTTGGGGCAATCCCAGGCACAACTACAAACTGTGTGGAGAGTGGCTCCAGAGCAGCCCTGAGGAGAAGGACTTGGGAGTACTGGTAGATGAGAGGCTCAACATGAGCTGACAGTGTCCTCTTGCGGCCCAGAAGGCCAACCGCATCCTGGGCTACATCAAAAGAAGCGTGGCCAGTAGGTCGAGGGAGGTGATTCTCCCCCTCTACTCTGCCCTCGTGAGACCTCACCTGGAGTACTGTGTCCAGTTCTGGAACACCCAATATAAGAAGGCCATGGACCAGTTGGAGAGGGTCCAGAGGAGGGCCACGAAGATGATAAGGGGGCTGGAGCACCTTTCCTACGAGGACAGGCTGAGATTTGGGGCTGTTCAGCCTGGAGAAGAGGAGGCTCTGGGGAGACCTTATAGCGGTCTTCCAGTACCTCAAGGGGGCCTACAAGAAAGATGGGGAGTGGCTGTTCCGTAGGGCCTGTTGTGACAGGACAAGGGCTAAGTGTTTCAAAATTGAGGGAGGGAGATTTATATTGGATATTAGGAAGAACTTCTTTACTGTAAGACTGGTGGAGCACTGGAACAGGTTGCCCAGAGAGGTGGTGGATGCCCCATCCCTGGAGACGTTCAAGGCCGGGTTGGATGAGGCCCTGAGCAATCTGATCTAGTTGGGGGTGTCCCTGCTTCTTGCAGGGGGGTTGGACTAGATGACCTCTGGGAGTCCTTTCCAACTCTAGCCATTCTATGATTCTATGATTCTAATCCGTAAATTGCTGTATGTCTAAGTTGTTTGATACGACAGTTAAAGCAGCTGAAACATCAAATCATATCCTTAAGAGTTCTCTAAAAACCTTAATATTCAAATGCCTGAGAAGGTAGTGTTGGTTTTATTTGTTTACTCTGGGAACATCTTTATGTTGATTACAGTTGTTCTAATTGTCAAGCAAATATAGAAAGATAAGTTTCAAATGGACCTGTGTGACAAATTAAAGTTAGATATACTGTGCAATGGTGCTTAGATATGACAGCAGAGTTTGTTGCTTATTTATAAACAATCAGCAGGTTACCCCATGTGATGTGAAGATGCCTTTTACAGAAAAAGGTCTTTTGTGCTGCAAGCACTCTAGCAAAATTTGTGGTTATGCTAACTTAACAATGCATCTAGTTTTAGTGCCATTGTTAAGTGATAAGCTACAAGTTAAGGTAGAGTAGATAACAGTTCCCAATCCTCTATCCTCCATCCTGTTATAAAATCAGGAGCTACCTGGCTGTGCTGTGTGCAATCTTACGTTGCATTTGTGTTTTTTCTGTGGTATTTCATAGAAAACTACTGTCACTTTAATTCTGGCAGTTAGTTTTATTCTGATTTTACATTAGTGTGTCTGCTTATTTCACTGGTGTTAACATGGTCATGCTGTAGGGGTGGAGAAGAACCCCTCCTTGTCTGTTCCTTCGTTGCTCTTGAGACTATGAAGTATCTGATAAACACCTCACAACAAAGCTTCACTCTCAGAAGTGTTATGATTCTCTGAATGGACAACTTATGCAATGCAGAGCATGAATTTATGAATGACACTATAAGTTAGGATATAAGACACTGTGGTCCTCTTCCAGCTATGGTGCTGGCTAGGTAAAATACAGACCTTTTCCTCCACACCATAAACTGAAAATGCAGCTGCATAATATACACAGCCAAATGCCAAGGACCTAATAAGATTTTGCTTTCCAGAAATATAAATAATTTAATCAGATTAATGACATTGTTCTACCTGAGGGATTCTATAATTAGTAGATTATTGAAGCAGCACACAAGTTATCTACCATTAGCACCTGGAGGAATTCCTGTTGTCTTAAACAGTGGAATCAAATTATATGAATATTTCTGTCATGCAATCTGTAAAGATAATAAGCCTCTGGCATTTTGTAAGCTATATAAATCCATGGATTTCACATTAAATATTTAAGGCGCAGGAGGTGTTACTTGTTAGAATACTGATAAAGAGAGTTCAGCCATTACAGCTGCCTTTTCCATTTAGTAAATCCCTCTTTGTTTGACTTGCTTTCAAGCCTTTTTAATTTGTTTTTTCTTTTAGTTGTAAATTTTTCCAGTTCCTCTGGAGGTGGTTTTTTTGGACTTTCTATGATAAACACTCAAAATATTTTTTACACAAGTTTTATCCCTTTGATACAGAGAGTATATTCAAACTAGGGGTATAAACAGATGTGAAGCAGGCAGATCTTTTTTGAACACTGAAGAAATCTCACTTGAAATACTTGGAAAAAGTATTGTGCCTTCCTTCTGAATACATTTACCAAGCAGAAGCTTCTTCCCTGATCCATGCTCTGTTCTAATAATTTGCTTGGGATAATACCGGGGATGGAACTCATCAAGGTCAAATATACATTAGCATATCATAATTAGGATGTTTTATTATTTTTGAAAAATACAGGCCACAGGAAGACTGCTGATGTCTTAATGGACTGAAGAGTTGAACAATAGCATTTAAAGATAATAACAATATAACAACTATTTGTCTGAGAGTGACCAGTTATCAGGTAATTTAAAGTAAAAAACTCTGTTGGAAAAAGTTTCTGTTTTTAATGGATTGCCACGTCAGGCTGGAGCTGCAGCCAGGATAACTGATGACCTTTGAAGTCCTTAGAATAAATTATAGTTTGTGTGCAAGAGATGATAATGCAGTTAAAAGAGATTTGTGTAATAGTTCTTCAAAGAGCTTGAGGCATTAACACAGGGTCATAAATTAGTAGAATTTACAAGTAAGAAATTATTTTACTGGGAGTGTCCTTTTCATCCCATATGGTTTTGCCTCCAGGCACTTGCTGATGTTTAAATGAAAAGATACCTGATGAACCCTCCAGGCAGCTGTGAAATTACAAGGGCACCTGTGTTGTTAATAACCCATCCAGCTTTAATAGCAGCCAGGTATTTCGCCTGTAGAGAGGTGAGTTTCTGCTTGTAGGATGTATGTCAAAACCTTATCACAAAATATTTTTAGACCTCAGGCTAAATAACAGACTGAAAGCTATTTTTACTCTTCTCAGCTTTAGGGGTGGTCTAAGTAAATGGTTTCTAGCCATTCTAAGGTATATTAACCGCTCCAGATCACTTGTTTCTATCTGTGCATAGATGTTTCTTTAGTCTGAGAAAAAATCCCCTGTGAAGTTTTAACAACTTTGTTTAGGAGATGCTTGACACCATATAACAAATTCATTATGAATTATTACATCGCCACTACTGATAGTTGATATTTGTCAGTATTCAGCTAGAAACATTAGCCCCCACCTCCCACTCCCTTCATCTCCCCCTGGCTTTTAGCCGGAAACCTCTTTGCTACCATTTCACTCTTTCACTGAAGATGTGCTTGTATTAAGAATATATGATGGTTTCTTGTTGAGGACAGCCATGTTAAAGCCTAAAGCTTTAAATGCTCTGAAGCCCAAGTATTGGTTGTTTTAACAGAGTAGAGAAACAACCATTATTCAAAAAGTTTGGATTTATATACCCTAATTTATTAATATACTTAATTTTAGAAACCATGTATCATACTTTTTTTCCATGTTGTTCTACCTTTTTAAAATAGTAATATGGTAAACTTGAACTCAATAAAATGGGGTAATCTGTAATCTAATTGAAGTCTATTACTTCCTGATCTCACTGTGTTGGCAATGAGATTTTCGTAGGTGAATCTATGTATTTATGTTATTTTGGTTTCACTTTCTCTTATCCTGCAATATCAATATGCAGTTCACTGTGATCACTGACTCATGTTCCACTCTACCAGTCCAAGGGAAACTNGGAGTAGATGCAACTGCAGAGGTTCTGGGAAAGGGAAATACAGCTTTCCCAAACTATTATTTCATCTAGAAGGGAAGCTCATCTGTGTTTTGGCAGAGTGGTTCTTTAGAACCAAAATTGAACAAACTGCCTTTCCTTTTAGTTTTTGCCCTCCTCTTTTCCATTTCCTTTCCTCCAGCAGAACCACTCTGTAAAAGAATGTCTGTAGATGTGTTTGAATTTGATGATACCATATGGCAACGTAGACATTTTTCTTGGACAAAGAAGGGCCATGTCAAATAACGGAGATGAATATACATTTCCTGGATTTGCCTTTGTTACAAATCCCAGTGCACAACCCTTCCACTCACCTCTTTCCTACCTTGCCTGTCCTCCACCTCCATGTTTTTGACACACATATACATATTTGAATTTAATGAGTGCAAAGACTATAAACTACCATAATTTCTAAACCAAACTTAATTCACCTTTTCATTTGTAAAGACAATGGAGTGAAGACATTTAGAAGCTGGCAGCTAGCTGATATGAGTCAGGATGTGGAAGAGAATGAAGACCATGGCTCTTGATGATTTTGGATGCTGATAATGTAAAACTTGTTTCTTTCAAATCAGCCTGTAATTTATCATCTGCAGAAATAAAAATTGAAGACTATTTTAACAAGTTTTTTCCTTTAAAATAGTCTTCATTTTTTTCAAATATGATATAGAGAGGATGAAATTTTGGGAAATGTCAAGGATTGAATCAGGGCAAATTAGACAACACTATTTTGTCACTGCCTCTACTCTAATGGAATGAACTTTGGATGTATCAGTGCACTAGGCTCTGATTATCTGTCTTGGTTTGTTCCTCCACCACTTGGGCTTGCTAGCTTATCGGTTAGATAAGCCCTCTTGTTACATCTATGACTTGGATGCAATTAATGGTTTTCCTTTCCTTTGGTTGGCTAAACATTGTGATAAGATATTCCATGCTTTTCTTCCATTATGATTTCTGAAGCTTCTGATTCTCATTTCGGACTGTACAGGCATTATAAGAGAGAGTGAGTTAATTATGATGCTCTGGGTATTTGTTGCGGCTGCACACAAGGATGTATTTATACATTAAGTTTTCTCCTAAATTTTGTCTTAGTAAGTATGACAGCCTGATTATTGATAAAGGGGACAATTTTTTCAACTGGCTTTACTGAATATCTGTTTTCACAACCACAAGTTTGCTGATGAAGCTACCCTCAAAAAGTAGTTTTATACATGCAACATTTCTGTGCTGATGTACAGTGGCAGTAATGTATGTTGTAGCTTGCCCTGCTAAAGGCAGAAGGATGCATCACTATGGTCATGTGTTATATGTCATGAATCATGTTATGAGGCTGATTCGGGCCTGTGGGAGCAAGAAAACTGTGATGATAGTTTCAGACCTTACCTCATGCCCCAGTACTGATACTTAATTGTGGGTCAATAGTTTATTTGGGTCTGGACTGCTGAGTTTGGCCAAAGTTCTTTGCTAGCTGAGGCCTGTTAGACAGTTTTGGGTGAGGGAGGCCGGGTGATTTTCAGCAGCGCAGTTACACGTGTGGCCATCCCATGTAGTGAGTTGCTGGGTGTTAAAGTGGTGCCTGCATTTGCTTTTCAGCTGTTGAACGGTTGAACGTTGTTGTTGATCCAAGCCCCTGGCAGCTGTTTCTGACCTTTGGCTTGCATCTTGGCTCTGGCTTCCAACCTTTGGATCATATCCTGGCTCCAGTTCCTGACTCTTGGCAGCTTGTTTGGTTCCTTTCTTTGGCTTCAGCCTGGGCTCGTATCCTGGCCCTGGCTCCAGACCCTTGGCTGTTAGGTGGGTTCCAGAATTTCGGTGTTTATTCCTGTTCCAGGCTTCAGTCTGAATTGGCTGTGCCCTTGTCTCCTGCAGTGAATTGTCTGAAAACATTTAATAACACTGGGATTGTGTACAAGTGAGGAAAATGTAATTGTTGAGGAAACTTGTCTCTGGAAGTCCATACTCCATTGTCTATCCCTGAGATCTTCCAGAGTGAAAACTTACAAAAATGGAGGTGATATTCTTAGTAAAGTTGAACACAGCCAAATATTCTTCCTTCGTTTCTGAAGTATGTCAGCACAGATAGTCTAAATGCTGTTTTACTATATGTTTATAGGCAAGAGAAAAACAAGAACCATTTTTGTCTCCTGGAGTGTATATTTGGACTGTATCATTTTCTAAAAAACAGAGAAATATGATTAATAAAACAAAAACAAACAAAAAACCCCCAAACAAACAAACAAACAAACAAAAAAAAAACCAACAAAAACAGAGAGGAAAAAACTGCTTTCTTTAAGATGTATTCTCAGAAAGTCCAGGTTTCTTACCTTTATGATTTAGGAGAGAGAGCAAGAGAAACAGTGGAGAGCAGAAGGTTTTGAAGGAGAGGGAAATTTCTTATGTACCTCAACAATTGTTTTGTTGGTTTTTTTTTTTCTTATTAGTGTGATGTGGTATGTTGTTTACCCTTAGATGGATAAACTATGTGGACCTGGATGTTAATATGATTTGAGTGTCAGGAAAGATAATCTGTGATACAGTGCTGGTCTTCATGGAATACACATGCACCTTAGTGTATTGGCCGACAGGAGCCAACAGCATGCGACAACAGAAAACAAATGCTTAGGGAAGACAAACAAGATTGACAAAAATCCACCTATTGGAGATGTCACAATTCTGATCTGCAGAGCAAAGCCTGATTTAGATTTCCATTTAGATATCAGGACAACCTCAATCATATTCTGGAATCATTTAAATCTGTAAAAGCCTCATCAGTCAAACTGTCCAGTTCTAGACCATTCTATCTCTTTTCTATGCCTATGAACAAGCAATATAGCTGATCAGTATTTTTTTGTTCTTCAAAAAAAAGTCAAGCAAAATCCCCACAACCCAAAACATGAAAACAAAATATATAGGCTGTTGATGAGGTTGTGGGTAGAAGAGTGGTAGCTGATTTGTAGGATGGATTTTCCGCCTCCCATGCCAAAAATCAATTCTACTAAACTCAGACCCTTTAGAATACAGAAACCTTATTTTCTTTTTCTTGACTCCAGCTGCAGCCAAGTTGGAGCCTTTTTTTTTTTTCTACAGGATTTACTATTAAACACTTCAATCCAGACTGATTTTTGTTTGTTATCTCTGTCATTCCTATCATATTGACTTTGGTATCAGGCAAGCAACTTTCAAGTCTGATCCTTGTAACAACACTCCTTACCTCCTGATTTAAACAATTTTCAACCACATTTTTACTATACATATTCTTTTTGGTCCTTTCTAGTATCTTGTCTTCGCAGAATTGCCGCAAGTCCTATTAGGAGCAGGAATTGTTTCCTCATGCAGGATGTCTTGTTGGTTTACTCTTCTTTAGTGGATTTGTGAAGAGTGGTAGACTTTTATCAGTCTACTAAGTAAAGAATCTGGTAGATGCCTGCATTTATTTTATGGCAAAAGTGGACATGAGTAAGTTCAGGGCTGTATGTCATTCTGGATAGAGGTACTTTAGTATTTCTCTATGTGGTGTTTGCAGGCTTTCCCTCAAGTCAAGTACACCACTGGTGCTAATTGCATTATCTTGGACTTTAGTGTTTGAAAGTTGGTGAATTGTCTCTGGAAGTCTCATGTGTTCAGATAAACACCCATCCCAAAGAAGTGGTACAGCACTTTCCTCTCCTTGTGTGCCTCTCCACAGGTGAAGTGTAAGCTGAATCTGGGAGGTGGGACTGAAGTGATGAGTGTATGCAGTTCTCACTGGTCTAATAAAATGATTGATGCTTAATTCAAAGTCACATTCCAGATTGCACAAAATTTGAGCATTTATATAACCTCTTTCACATATTCAATATAGCAACTCATCTTGCACTCCTTGATGTGGCAGTAATGTACCGGATTCTTTGTAGTTGCAGACTCATCCCTCCTGCCTAAGCTTCAGACAACTCTCTGAGTGGTTGCAGCCAACTCTCTTTTACATGAAGACCCAGGAGAAAGACTTGCAATTATGGTGGGCCTTCTTTCACCCTTGTCACTCTTGTTGGGAATGATTTAATTGCCTAGGCATAAGGCCTGGAAATCTGGCTGCACCAAACAATTAGGACTATGCACAGCAGCCGTCTGGCTGGTTTTATGTTGAGATGGTTTGCTTGTTATTGTGGAGTGCTGCTTATGTGGATGGTCTGGCATGTAGCAGCTGAAGAATTAAAAGACAATCTGGTTGAATCATCAGTTGGTTTTGTAGAAACCAATTCAGTGGCTTTATAACTGGATCTGGTGTCTGACTTTTAGCCTCTTTCAGGTCAGCAGATGCAGGCCAAATTTGTCAGTTATTTTGAGACCCAATAATATTTCTTGGGATACTGACAAATCCTAGTCAAATCAACTCTGTGCCCTTGTTTCTACTTTCCCCTCCCCCTCCCATGAATGCAGTGTATTTTGTCAAACCTATATCAAGACTGTCAGTTGCTGCTGCTTACTCATTGTTGCCTACTGTTTTCACTCTTGCTCGCAGAGACCTAGTTGTTTTCTCATCAAAATCAAAGTGCTTCCCTGTAATTAAACAGCCATAGGACATTGTGTTCCTGTAAGAAGGTCAGCGCCTCAGGGTCCCATGTCACAGAAAAATTTAGGTTGGAAGTGATATCTGGAGATCATCATTGATCCTCTGCTCAAAGCTGTGGAGTCCTTTCCCCACCTGGGACTAATCCTGCAGATCAGTCCACTTTCTGTGCCTGACAGGTACCAGCTTTACACTTTGAGCCTCAACAGGTTCCTTTTTCTGAGATCAAGACCTCACGGTGTGGGGCTTATCCATTAGCATTCCTATACCAAATTGTTCTGACTGTTATCAATCCTACTTATCCATGGAAAATAACTTTGGCAAAACTGTTATGCTTAATACTATCTGTTAACTTAGCAGATTTTTTTTAATGATCCTGTTATGCCTCAGAACTTTATGGGGTTTGTTCTTTCCATTTTTGTTTACTTGTTTTAAAAAGGAGCCTCAAAAGAAGCTAATTGTTTTAACAGAAGTTCTATGCATTTACAAATAGTTATTACTTCAGTGTTGCTGAAAATTATGGTACAATACCAAAATTTGCAGTTCATACAACAGTAAGGTAAGTGCATGCTTGAGAAGAGCGCGGAGTCACCCATTACACAGTTACTTTTTCTTAAAACAGTCCTCCAGTTCTTCCTGAAAGTTCAAAAACCTCTGAAGTATTGGATTTAGGCAATTAACTTGGGAAGAAATGCAACCTACATGTCATCTACTTATGAATATATTAGCTGCCCTTGTAATTTGAACTGCTTGGATTAATCAAGCACCTACCTGATTAAAAATTGGACTACAAATAAGCTAATAAATGCTCAGTTATTTTGAATAAGGCAGAATTTTGGGGAGGATGGGGAGCAGGGGGGTCAGTTGTGTCAGCACTCTTGCTGCTTTTTTGGCAGCTATAATAATGAGCAGCTTTTCTTTCAAATAAAAGCAAAAGAGCCTTTGAATTTTCTACTCAAAATTTCCACTCATCTGCCTAATGTTCTTTTTTTAATTAGAAGGATACACATATGACTTAATTAATCAAGCCTGTCTTAGGGAATTATGCATTTATTAATGGTTTCTGCACTCAAACACTTTATTAATGGATTTGTGCTAAGTACCTGACATAAAACAGCCTAATTTTGCTTGCTTTGCTTAATGTATTGAGAAATGGCTTGTTGATCAGATTTCAAAACATTCATGTTATGAACTAATGTCCTATTTAGAATGTTTAAAAATGCAGTAATTTGGCAACCCAGTACTTTAGTGGTTTGTATTTAAAAAAAAAAAAAAAGTCAGTGCCAGGCAAGAAATGAGAAGAATGGAATTTCTTTGGCATCAGAGATGATGAAAGCAAGTAAAACAAGAAAAAAATGCTTTGATTTTGGCTTGCTTTTTTTTTTCTTAATAGAATTGAAGTGCAATTAATAATTTTAGATTCCAGTAACTCTAATCTGTGATTATTACTGTTTTTGGTTAGTTGTTTTTTTCTTGTCATGCTCCTTTTGAATTTAAGAATCCCTTCTTTAGTGTTTTCCTGCTTCACATGGCATTCCACATCATCTGGTGGTTTAATGCCGGTCATTAACTAAGGACCATGTAGTTTCTCCCTCAAAACTCCCTCTGCAGTGGGATGGAGAGAAGAATAGAATAAATACTCATTGGTTGAGGCAAAGACAGTTTAATCGAATAGCAAAGAAAAACTAAAATTAAAATAATAATTATTAAAAAAAAACACCAAAAAACCCAAAACCAACCAAGTAATGCACAAATGCATTTTGTGGAAAAAAAAAACCCAAAAAAAAAAACCCAACCC
>VXBZ01012882.1:30426-62687 GCA_013399135.1 Heliornis fulica | reverse complement strand
CATCCCTTTGGCCAGGCTCGGTCAGCTGCCCTGGCTGTACTCTCCCAGTTCCTTGTGCACTTGGCAGGGCGTGGGAAGCTGAAAAGTCCTTGCCTTAGTATAAACACTGCAACTACCTAGCAACAACTAAAAGCATCAGCATGTCATCAACATTATTCTTATGCTAAATCCAAAACACAGCACTATACAAGCTACAAGAAATAAAATTACCTTATCCCAGCTGAAACCAGGACACCTGGAGGTCATGCCAGGTGGATGAAACTACAAAAAGCACTTGTTTTTTTTTTCCACAGGTTGCCTGGAGCTCACTGCCATTTGTGTCCACCCATTGGGCCCTCATGATTTGGGTAAGGGTAAGCTCCCCTTGGGAGCGTGGAGGAGTAAGGAGTTCTCTGAAGTCCCTGCATGAAGAGTTTAGTGTCTTCGGAATGCGTTTAGGTCAGATATTAGGAAAAACTTCTTCAGTATGAGGGTAGTATCACAGTAACAGGTTTCCCAGAGAGGTAGTGAAGGTCCCATGGTTAGAGACATTCAAGGTCAGGCTTGATGGGGCTTTGAGTAACCTGATCTAGTGAAGATGTCCCTGCTTACTGCAGGGGGCTTGGATTAGATGTCCTTTAAAGGTCCCTTCCAACCTAACATATTCTCTGCTTGTATGATTCTATGATTTCCAGAACTCCTGCATGTATTTACCTTCAGTAATATTCCTATGTCTTGTCCTATGCAGGCATTCTTTCTCCTCATTCTTGTCTAGATGTACAACTTCAGTGCCCAGTCTGAGAGAAATAGCAGATATCTATTCATAACAAAAATTTTGCTGTTTCAAAACTGTTAAGATATTTTATGTTTATGAGAGTGATACAGTCTCATATGCACTCTCACACTAACCTATGTGATGGTAAACAGAAATCTTTTCTGGAGAGGAAGAAGAGCCCATGCTGGTGTGGTCAGGAATAAAGATATCACCATATTGGCAACATTTCCATCTTTACACAATCTGTGGCTCCTACAAGTTTGCTTCTGAATATTTTTAGTAATTTGGGGCAGTATATTTTAGCCTCTGATGTCCTGTCTGAGACACACACACTGTTATCTCATCACAATCCTCCAGATCTAAGACAGCCAGATTACTTAAACCAATCTGATCCTTTCCAGGGCTGCAGTTTTCTAGACATTGCAAACTGCAGCCTCCCTGCCTGGGAAAATGTCTAGGATCCCTATGAGAAGAAAGAATGTTGCTCTCAATAGCCCCATAGAGCCATACCAAATAAAATACTTTCTAAAACTTTAGTCTTCTCACTGTTTTTAAATATTTTCAAGTCCTTTTTACATAAGATTTGGGATCCTCTTTTTCTACCTGCTTTTCATTCCTTCACTTGAACATTAATTCTTAACTCCTCTTTCCAAAATAATTGATGACTGCCCGTATTTGTAACTTTAGTTCCATTTTCCTGTTGTCAGTTATTTGTTACTGAAAAGTTCACCTGGAACTCCCAAACAGTGGTTGCTAACATTGGTCCACAATTGTCCACTGGTATTTTGGATGAATAGAAGCTAATCCTGACTCATTTTTCTTTGTTAGTTCAGTTAAGTCTACAGGAAAGAGGCACGTAGAGTTTGAAGTGTTTAAGTCCCACATGTGTACTTTAGGTCTCATAAAGCGTGCATGGGCAGTTTCTCCAAATTTTAAATGAAAGCTTGAAAACATAGATAACTTTGAAGGAACAGAAAAGTACCTTTGTGGTGTAAGGAAACAGGGGAACAGGAGAGGAAAATAAAGAGAAAATTGAATTATTTTCTAAAGGTTAAACCAGGCATTTTGAATTAATGTTGAAGTCTAATTTCCACCCCTCTGATGGTTTGCCTGTCACCAAAGAGGATTAAAGTTATATGGGATTTGAATTCATGTAAATATTAATGTGTTGACCTTATCCTGCTTACTTCATTTTTCTACTTCCCATGGTAGTAAGACAAACTCTCCCAGACTCTTTCAAAATGGACTCCTCTTCCATGTTGTTCATCAAAATGAACAAATCAGAAATGATTTCTGATGACAGGTTCATTCTGATTTTGATCAGAATGATCAAAATCAGAATGAACCTGTCAAACAAATGGGAAGTCATACTGTTTATTGATGAGTTTTGCTTATGAGATATTTACTACCTTTGAAAAAGTTAGTTCATGGATTCACAGAATAACAGAATGGTAAGAGTCAGAGGGGACCTCTGGAGATTATCTTGTCCAACCGCTCTGCTAAAGCTTGTTCATCTAAAGCAGCTTGGACAGGATCATGTGAAGGCAGTATTTGAATATCTCCAGAGAAGGAGATACAATAACTTCTTTGGCCAGCCTATCCCAGTGCCCTGTCACCCTCAATGTGAACAAGTTTTTCCTTAACTTGAGATGGAACTTATCGTGTTCCAGTTTGTGCCCCTTATCCTGTCACTGGTCACCAATGATAAGAGTCTGGCCTCATTCTCTAGGAATCTACCTTTTAGATATTTATCTCATCTTAGTCTTCTGCAGGCTGAACAGATCCAGCTCTCAGCCTGTCCTCATATGAGAGATGTTCAAGTCCCCTAGACTTCTGTGTTATTTTTAGTTATTATTTATTGCTTTTAACTAGTAGTCTATAGATGTTTATTGCTGTTTGGTTTTTTTTTTTTTATAGTAGTAAAATATCTTATATGAGGTCCATGAGGAATTTGGTACAGGATTCTGGTAAGAGCCCCATACTCAAATCATGCTGGTCAAGAACCAAGTGCTACTTTGTCAAGTAGCACCAAGTTCTCTTGTCAAAAGATTTCAGTCTTATGAAAATATTTCAGTCTTCTGACAATCCTGATATGATATACTTGCATTCTGAGCAATGATCAGTCACTATTTTAACAGAAAAGGCAAAGAAATATTGGACAGTGCTTTTTACTTTACTTGAAAATTACATTATTCATCTGGAGTAACATCTATGAGTTACTTGTCAGAGACTGCAAAAGGTTTTGCAGACAGTAGACATGGAATTTAAACTTTCATAGCTACACAAGTTATGTCAGGACTAACCAAAACATTTGGACCGTATTTCTAGGTTGGATGTTAGAAATTGTTTTGAAGGCATCTGCTTAGAAGTCTAGGGAAAGTAGCCTGAAAGCAGCTTATGCCTTTACAACTCTTCCCATTACTCAGATTTTAGCTGATTTAGGTAAGAGTGTTCTGCACAAAAGATTTTACTAGGTAGTGGCAAAATGGGTCTCGGTACTGTGTGGCAAAGAAGAGGTCTTGTTCTTGTTACAGTTAAGTGGAGGTTTTATAGTTGAAATTAGTAATCATAGACTGTTCACATTCGATAGTCATCTGCTTGTGTCTTGTCATCAAATTTTGTGACTCACAAGCACTGTGTTTGGATGCACCTTTAAAGCAGTTAAGAAAAACTTAAAGCAAAGTTTCTGGGTTTTGCACACATGGTAAATACCTGAGTGCTCTTTAACTACAGCACTGGTAAACACAAATCCTTTTTGCTGTTTTTCTCTAAGATCTGCTAAGCCCTCACACAGTTGTATGTTTGGAATATTCTGGAAGATATAATGCATGTTCCTGAACAATCTCGGCGATTGTCTTATGGCTGTAATTGAAACTTACTTCATCAAGGCATTTCTTCCAGAGGAGTGCTGATGTCTCATATAACTGTTAACACAGGTGTCTCATTCTTCCCCGAGAACAGGCCAAATTTGTGTAGTGTGCACCTGGGTCTGGCAAGCTTTGGCCACAGAGAACCTGAACACAGTCTTGGGGAACCTAACGCTGTTTTTTTTTTAAGTGGGAAAACAAGACAAGAAAAGTGTTTAATTATTTTAATTGATGGCTGCAGCCTCTGAGGACAGCTCCTTTTCATTCCTCTTGCTTCCTCTTTCAACACAGACGAGGCTTGTACTGGAGCCAATTAGGCTGGCTCCTGCTCTCCACTTCCAGCTGTTCCTGCAGGTGTCCAAGCTCATCTCTGTAATAAAGTCTGGACATCTGTGGCAGCAGTTGGGAGCAGGGAAGGAGAGCCAGGGTTTTGAGATCTGACAGTTCTCCATCAAGTGGTCTGCAGTTTCACTGTGTGGTACAGGCTGGAGGAAGGCTGCCTCCAACTTCCTGAGCTTCCTTGGAGCACTGCTTGCTCGGTGCTGGTGTGGTGAAGAGCACTGTGCGCAGTTCAGGTCTCACAGCTTCCTCGCATGCACGCTCAGAGTTGGGGGTGGTTCAGCACTCTTGGAGCGCAGAGGCAATGGTTGCATCAGTGCCTGATTCAGTTTGGCCTCAGGAAAGGTATTTTGACTGTTGGATATGGAAGTACAAATGGAAGGATATATAATAATATGTATATGAATTGTTAGGGCTGCTGGAGGTCTCACCAGGCTGGGTGTGGACACTGCCTACTGGGACCCATGCCAGCTAACTACCCCTCTGCTCATCTTCTAAGCACACAGAAGAGATGAGAATAAAAGCAAGACCCACTTCCCTTTTACGAAGATGCACACTGGCTGCAGCACGTGTTGTCTGCATGGGCTGAGTTTGCTTTATGGGCAGAGATTCAATCACTGCTGCCCTGTAATTTTTGTAAATCCATATGCTTGTTTTCTTCTGTCTCCCTCTTCATAAGCAGAAAGGACTGTGAAAGATTTTAACAGCTTCTACAGAATTTCCCATACATTTCCAGGCACTCAGACACAAGTTCTTGCTGTTGCTACCCCATATACTTTGCCTGTGTTAATTCCATTGGGGAAGTCTATTTTTATAAAGGACTTTAAAGAAAGCATCACCATTTTGGTAGATAATAGCAAGAGCCTAGGTATGCCCACACAGAGAATAAAAAAAGTGTGAGCCTCAAGACAAATGAGCTTCTAAGTTATGAAAGGTGAGTGTCCTGCCTCTGGACGTTTAGATGAGGTTCCTTCAGTGGAAAATGGTATGAAACTTGCATAAGTGCATGTTGCTGAATTGCTTATCAGGCCTGACTTAGGAAAATGCCACTGAGATCATATAACCATTACTAGTTTTGAAGCCTTAGATTATTTTACTCATCTCTCTCTGTGTCTCATATTGGGTGACCTGTGACTCACATTACTATTTCTGCTTCTTTACCAGTAAAACTTTTAAATAGAATATTAGCAAAAAACACCTGCAGTGCTTTCTTAGTGTGTAAGTGTCCTTGCTCATAATCAGAACATGGATGCCCTGACTGCAGGTCTTTGTGGAAATACCGAAATGTTTTAGCAGCTGAATGAAAAGTAAATGTGGCTGAACTTGACTGGTTCTGCATTTAAAAACTGGTAGTTACAAAAGTATTGTATGATATTCAGTTAAATTATGATGAAGCCAGCAGCACTAAATGCTGTTATAATTATGAAGAATTAAATTCTTTTTTTCCTTGATTAAAATAGAAAGAAATTTTGTTTTGTTTTAAATCCACTTATGCTATGTTCAAATTTCTCTGACTGGAATTGTATTAAACCAGTTTTCATCTGAGAGGCCAAACTTTAGAGCTTTTTAGTAATATTTTTAATGTACTTCTTTTTTGGCTATTGTTGGAAGTTTTTTGCTTGGGAATCCTTTAGAAAACTTAAAACAGCTGCTAAGAATATTTTGTCCCCTCATATACTAAAATGGTCTTGAAATGTCATGTGTTATTAAATTTATATGTCCTCTCATGCCCTTCAGATGGAAAAATACCGATTATTGTACACATATCTTCTGCTGGAAACCTTTCACAAAAGGTAATTTGGCTCTGTAGTGTAATAAAACAAAGTTACTGTTTGCTCTTTTTGTTGTTGCTGCTGTTGTTTAAAAACCAATTGGTTTAAGGACTTGAGGGGGATAAAACAGCTGCTTTTTTGTGCACTAATAAATTTCCGATTTCTTGATTTACTTGGCAAGGTTTTTAAATTAATGTTTAAATAGGAAAATATCCTGATCAGCTGAAAACCCTTGTGTTTCTGAAAGACATTTATGAAACAGCTCCTGAATATTGCACAAGTAAATGCACACTCCAGTTGTTGGAAATATGTACCATATGTTTCCTTGGGGATTGAGTTTTTACATATAGATACTGAAGAGCAGATAGAATTACTTTAAATAAAATAAAAAAGGCAGAGAGAAACTGAGAACCTGGATAACATGTGAGTTTTCCCAATGAGCAGTTTTCCTGAAAATTTAACATTGTTCACATGTTAAGCATGGGACGAGGAGTGGGAATCCTGGAGATGACAGAATGATGGTGGTGTGCTTGGGCTCATACTCTGGCAAACTCTGGGGGTCTAAACTGCTCCACTTTGAACTTTAGACTTTCCAACCACCCATCTGCCGAGAACATTTCCATTTTACAGATAAATTTATTGGTCACAGTAAGTTAATTTTCTTCTGAGGTCGGAAGCTAGACAAACTTCCTGAATAGTAAAGCACATTGTAGCTGCAGACCCCAGCTTCAGGTTACCTTTGTCCCGAGCCCGCTGCCATCACCCAGTGATGCATCCACATGGGCTTGGCAGGTGCCCTGGGGCTTGCTTGACCATTCCTCCCACTGAAAAGCACTGCTATTTCTCCTCTCAGCCTACCGTCTGCTCTGTCCATATTAATTTGTAGTAATAACCAAGGAAGTGGAAGTAAGTGATGATTTCACTCTTGGCTGTTACTCTGTGGCAAAGCTGTCAGGCTGAGTCTCTAGACTTAAAATGTCTCTCACACTGATGCACACTGTACCTATGCTTGCAAAAGGGGTGATGGAAGACTGTGAATAATCATAGGATGGTATTCTGGACCCCACTACTTCAGGTTTTCACTCAACTGATCTTCTAGGCATTCTGCCAGCTGAAAATTTGAAATTGAAATCTAGGCTGCCTGACTGAGAGAAGGAGAGAAGAGGTCAGCCAGTTCCTCATCATTTTCTGTTAGTGTCTTGGTGGGACATGAAGTGTACATGCTGATTGGGCCACAGTAGCTGCATTTTGAAACTAAACGAGTAAGGATGATTTTTCTCTTCCCCTTTTTTTTTTGTGTGTGCAATGTAATTATTATCCAAAACATAGCTATTTCATATATATATTATCCAATGTAGTTATTTTTACAATGAAATTAACTGTGCTACTAACTCATAAACCTCCACAAAATTGAAGTCTCATTCTCAGGCAGTGGATCTACATGAACAAGCTGCAAAGTTAGGGCATAAGCCAGTGACTGGATGTTAAGGTAGATTTAAGTAGCAAGGGTCTGTATAGACTTTTAACTGTATCATCCATATTCATATGAATAAGGAGAGAAGAACAGGGAAGCAATCCTGCTTGAGGATATGATGTTGATACTGTTTTTGATGTGGCCTTCACAGACTTATGTTGACATCCCCTTTTGGGAGGTGGGAGAATTGACTCTGTTGCAACTTGGTACTCTCTAGAAAACTGAATAGCTGATAACGTTATTATGTACATTATATTTTTATTAGAGTATGCAATTCTTCTGTACACATAGTCATAAAAGGCTTCAGACAAAACTTCTTCATGTGTAGGAATATTTTTTAAAAAGTGCATATGCATATGATTATCTGAAAATTTTCTTAAAGACCTTGGAAGAACTGAAATCTGGTTGTATCTCGTCCTTTCCATCCCAAAGTTTGGTTTGAAAATGAATGTTTTATTTGCCAGTAAAGTCTTTCTTTCTGGGTTAAAGAAAAAAAAAAAAAAAGAAGCTGCTTTCTCTGTTGGACTGAAGTTACCTCGAGTGTTGAGTATTTCATTACCCTAACCTGACATTTGAGCACTTCAAGAACAGAAACATTCTGGCAGAGTCACAAGCACAGTTGGTTCTCAGTAATGTGTTATATTTGTGATAACTGATTCTCAAGTATGTCAGTGCACAATGTGAAGCACCGTACAAGTGAGTAAAGATGAAAGGAGATTCACATGACTTGTTTGACAGCACAATTTCAGTGAAGTTGAAAGATGAGTACATTCTCCAAGTCACCAGCAATTAATATCTAATTGATTCTTTTTTATTTTTTATTTATCTTCCAGAGCTAAAAGAAGATATGTTAGCCTTTTTTTTTTTTGTCCATTAGAGCCATACTGCCTCTTTTAAAACACTTTCAGAAAAAATATCTTTTTGTTTCTGTTACAATGATCCTTGAATGTTCAAGGGCTAAATAATACTCTCTTAACTTGAGAGCAAAATTCCCATGGGGTATTTTCTGGCATATCTGTGGAAATTGTTGAATAGCTAGAGAAGGATGTTAAGAAACATATAATCTTGCTGTTCAAAAACTAAATGGCATCTTCATAATGAGCTTATGCCTCTCTAAATGTTGCAATTTTACTGAAATACTTAATACAACTATTTCTATATATATTTTCTAAAATATACTTGAAAAAAACTAATACACCTTTAACAACAGTTTTGCACCTCAACTATTTTACAAATAATGGTAACTCTTAGGATTCTTTAAGATATTTCTAACATTATTCTGAAGATGGGAAAACTATGGCTAAAAATTTGCAATTTTTTTTTTTTTTAAAGATAAGAAAGTGATGAAGCTGGGATTTGAATGTGAGCTTTTTACATAGAATCATAGGATCATCAAGGTTGGGAGAGACCTTCAAGATCATCAAGACTGACTGTCAGCCCTACACCACTGTAACCTCTAAACCATCACCTCAAATGCAATATCTACCTGGTTTTTTTAAAAGCTCCAGGGACAGTGATTCCACTATCTCCTTGGGCAGTATGGTCCAAAGCCTCACCACTCCTAATTATTTCATAATATCCAATCTGAACCTCCCCTAGTACAACTTGGATCTGTTCTTTCTTGTCCTGTCACTAATTGTTAGGGAGAAGAGTCCAACTCCTCTACAACCACCTTCAGGTAGAGGTAGAGAGCAACAAAGTCTCCCCTCAGCCTCCTCCAGGCTCAACAGCCCCAGCTCCTTGTAAAACCTGTTCTCCAGACCTCTAATCAGCCTGCTTGTCCTCTGGACCTTCTCCAGCACCTCAATGTCCTTCTTATACTGCGGCACCCAAAACTTCACACAGAACTTGAAGTGTAGCCTCACCAGGGCTGTGTACAGGGAAAGGATCACCTCCCTACTCCTGCTGGTCACACTATTTCTGATACAGGCTAGGATGCTGTTGGCCGCCTAGGCACACTGCTGCCTCGTGTTCAGCTGGGTGTCAGTCACCCCCCCAGGTCTGTCCCTCTCTTCTGGGCAGCTCTCCAGCCACTCTTCCCCAAGCCTGTAGTGCTGCCTGGGGCTGTTGTGGCCGAAGTGCAGGACCCAGCACTTGTTCTTGTTGAAAGTCTTACAGCTGGCTTTGGCCCATAGATTCACCTTGTTCGGGTCCTTCTGCAGAGCCTTCCCACCCTCAAGCAGATTGACATCTCCACCCAGCTTAGTGTCTTCAAACTTACTAAAGGTGCACTCTACATCAACTTGAATATTCCCCTTTCTTTATTGAGTACATTAAACTCAGCATACCAGAAGATGCTCCCATTTCCATGCTTCTGCTTAATGTAGGGCTAAAATAAAAGTCCTTCTTTGACACTGTAAGGTCAGACTTACGGCAACAAAGTTGAGCCATGATTGATATGTGTCTGGCACATCTGGATTCAAGTTCTCTGTATATTTGATACTTTATTTTCCAGGAAAGCTGTTTAGTCCCTATGAAAGGATATAAGTAGAGCTAGACATCAGAACCAAGAGTTTGATCAAAAACTCCATCCACAAGGTTTTAGTCACATTTTCTTTTTTGCAGGAAAAGTTTTTAAACTCTAGAGGCTTGCCCAGAAAAGTTTCTGTCTTGTAGTTGTGAAGATGGTCAGTGCCTAAATCTTGCCAGTATTCAAAAGTAAAACTTCTACAGTTTCCACCACCTTTCTAGCCAAGAACAATCTCATGTGTGGCCTGGTTGAGCAGATATGTTTTTCATTTATCTGAAGCAAACCTGTGGAATTGAGCTTCACACACAAGACATTAATGACCACCTCTCTCCCCCACTCTCTATGTCTTTCTCTTGTTGAACCAAGCATCATGAACACAGCTGTCTATCTCTAGCTGAGAAAGAACTGAGAGACTTGAGTTCTAGTTTCTGCTCTTGCAGGCATAACTATTTACATATTTTGAATTAAAATTATTAGAGAAATATTAATATTTATAACTGGAATATGGCACATTGGACTGCTATTTCAGGAATTTGTTCCTGCTGTTTCAGGAAACTTAATCACATGAGACTGTTCAGAAATTTATGAAATTTACTATTAAAATCAGAATAATGCTGAATGCCTCACTGCTTTTTAGTCATTCATTTTTCTCTGATAACTCTTCTTGGAGGGGATTTATTCATTATTCATTATTCATTATTCATTATTCATTATTCATTATTCATTATTCATTATTCATTAAGCTGGGCAGCTTACTGATTTTAAAGTTTTTGTTTTGTTTTGTGTTCTGGACATTAACTGCTGGTGGCTCACTTCAGAGAAGTGTCATCTGTATTTTGGTTTTGGTGCCTGCTTTGTGTGGAATTGCTCTTTTCATGAGCACAAATGCACTTTCAAACAATTCCTGTTGTTATCAGTTATCTACAAATAACACAGAAATCATGTCAAACTCATTTCACTGAATGAAGAAGAGATGATTGTTATAGTTAGCCTTTTCTTGTTTATTAGTTAATTCATACAATGCATTCAGAGCAAGCACTTTTGTATTTTTTTTTTCCCCAGAGAATCAAAAAATGAATAGCACCTAACATTTTTAAAATGGAACATCTTCCCAGCAGCTGGGAAGTGTCTTCTATTGACTATCATTATCAACAATTTTATATATTTCTATTCCACTAGACCACACAAAGGTTGATTATAACTTTATTTTCAACTGCTGATGGTTGAAAAAAATAGCTGTGAGAATTATAGTCAGAAAATGTTTTTCACGTGTGTTGCTCATGCAACTCAGAAATAGAGTGGGATTTCGAAAGAGCTCAAAGGTGGCTTATCTCTGTTATTCTTGAAGTCTTGTTCAACTTTTTTTTTTTCTCATTGGAAGAAACTTGCCCAATTATCAGTATCTTAACAAATATATATCATCAGATCTCACTAACCCAGAAATGATGAATTTCTTTCTGGAAATAAAGTGAGGAAAATGATAGACAAAAAATTGCAAGACAACTTTGTACACCTTCAGCTCAGTTCACCACTTCTCAAGCTAATTTCTTACTGAAACCTTGAGGAGACAAGATTATGGAGACCCTGAGGAGAGAGGGGACAGAGTCTCTGGAGAAATCAGAAGTGACTAAGGAAATTACATTGGATGTATAGGCACAAATGTATGACATTTGCTAAGCAGCCAGAAGAGACCTTGGTCAATATGCTGTGGGTGTGCTCTGGATGACATGATGGGGAATCACTGTTACAGGGTGTGGATAGATACTCCTCTACCCTCCCTGTACTGATGCACATACCTTCTGCACATGTCAATCTGAAATGTGTGTTTTCTTGATACTACTTTAGGAATAGGCAGTCTTTTACTACATTCGTACAGTTCCCCTACATCTGTAGAAACATCACTATAGTAGAGTTATTAAGGGTCCTTTCAATAAAAATAATACTTACTTGTGATTAAGTATTACCTAACCAAACAAAAAATTGCTATAGGAATCTGTATTTACAGAGAAATATCTGAGTCATATGCATATTCAAATTTCTGAGATTTCTTCGTGTCAGCTGCTATTGCTCCCAACCCTTTTTAAGACATCACAGATGAATAAATAACCAACTTTCTACTGGCACGGGAGGCATGTGTCTTCTGTATTCCCCTTTCCCTCTGGCAAACTTTGCAAGAATTCTCAGTTATAGCCTCTCATTGTTGTAACTCATAAGGGTGATTAAATTAAAATTAATAGTCTGTCTTTCAGAGGTATTAAGCATTCATGCAGTTAGGGGTTAAATACTAAAACCTAGATGTTCTTCCATTTGCTACTGTGGTGCACATCTCCATGAAACTAATTTTCCACTCCTGGAAATGTTTTAATATTCAGATGTTGATCATCCTTAGCATCAATTGTGTTCACTGCCCACCATAATCTTTCTAATCTTTGCAGCTCAACCCTGCTCAGTTTTTTGTTGTTTTTTTTTTTTTTTTAATAACACTACACACCCTTTCTTTTTACAAAGTAAATCTGTGTCCACAGTTATATATTATTACCAATAGGAATCCTGATCCTAAAGGACAGCGTGCCATATCTTCAGGGAAAGGAAAAAAAAAAAATCAATGTGGTATTTGCAGAGTTTCTATTCAAACTGTGTCTGTGTGTCACTCCTTGTAGCAAATTAAATTTAGGTAATTTTAACTGAAAATAGCTGGGCTGTGAATGTTACCTATTATGCAAAGAACTGTAAGTGCAGAAAAATGAAACCAAATAATGTAAAAAGTCCATCTATCATTTATGAGGTAATTCTCATGCAGTTGGTGGCTTCAAGGAGGAACTTAGGGGAAGCTTTTTGTGCTTCGCTCATGGGGGTGAGCCTACAGGGTGTGATCATCAGCACTTTTCATATTCATGAACTGAGAAAGTCCTCTCCCTATACCCCACATGCCAAGGCACAGGCTATCTGTGACCTTTCAACTTGTTATGAAGAAATGAAGGAATATTCTTGTCAGTGTTTGAAATGTCTGTAAGTAATTGGTTCTAGTTTTAACATATGTATCTCTTACTCTATATCACAGTACAATTCTTTATACTAAGAAAAAAAAAACCCAAGTTGGCACAGTCCTCAAAAAGCTTTTCATCCTCAATTTTAATATAATACACTTAACAATTTAATCATTATGCCCTATTCCTGAAAACTCAATTTAAAAATATATTTTTGGGATTATTATTACTTAATCCACTTTTTAGAGATTGAAAAATGTCAGGCCCATAAATTCTTAATTTATTCCAGATTGAAAGAAATGTACTCATCTTTTCACTACATAATATACTTATAAACAAGGTAAGGATATCGTGACCCTGTAAATAAATTGCAGAATGACACATTTGGGGCCTTTCTCTAAATTCAGGAGAGGCTAAGACTTTGGTTTACAAGTATATTAATGAGTTTTTATTGCTTCTCCAATTTTTATTTTTTAAATGGTATGCCCCATGAGGAAAGTTTCAGGACAATTTAAAAGTGCTTATGCAATGGCAAAATCTGTGTTTCCATTTAACTCATAGCAGGGATTTCAAAAGCTTTAGAGTACTCATTTCTACCCCAGTACACTGAAAGACAAATGATTGAGAATGCTTAAACTTTTGAACCGTATTCTCAAGTAGAATAAAGATGACACAATTATTTTTTCCACACCTTTGGTGATGGAACGTCAGTAATTAAAAAGTCAAACAGCTGTTTGTGGGTACAGTGTTCAAAGGTATCTTTAATGTATGTGTTTAAAGGATGTATTTGATTTTCCATCTCACAGGGTACAGGATTCACTGTCTGAGTAAACACATCTCTGTATGCCAACTGCAATCACGTTCATGCTAGTCTATAAATGTCGCCTTTTGTAGTCTCCTGCCTGTATCTGTTTCAACAGTATCCACTGGATAAAGATATAATCCATTTCTGCAAGTCGCATAATCCTTAGTCAGAATAGTCCAAGGGAACTGCTTATTTGATTGATTGCATCAAATATAAATCAAATCTGTATGTTACCTTCTAAAATCAGGTGCACAGAGGCTTGGTTTTGTAGGCACCATAATTGGTTATTTGCATGTTTCCTTCCTTTTGCAAGGAAGCAAGGTGTTTTTTCTTAGAGATGAAACAAGCAAGGGCTTAACTAATTAACTAACCAGCAGCGATCTACAGTCTCAGCACCTCACATTCCTGAAGATTTATCCCATTTTGAATTCATTGCCATTTCCCTCCAGGGAAATAAAGATTGCTGCCTATTAAAGACGGGGACAGAAAAAGGCACCTTCACTGGAGACAGCCTGTACAAGAAAATAATACTGTAATCATTCCCTCCAATCAGCTGAAAAGGATCAAATCTTCTGCTTCTAAAGTAATGTTCCAATTGAGCCTTGGGGAAGAATAATTCATGATTAGGGAGAGGCTGGTCTAGCAAATGTGAACATTATGTCCATTACTTAAACACACTTGCTGGGCTGACTGCTAATGTACCCAGGGGACCTTGCAGCAGCAGCAGCTGATAGGAGCAATGAAATAGGCCGACAAGGACAAGAAGTATTATCATCTGCATTCAACAGCACTACATAGACTTTAGCACTGTTAAATCACTGCTTTTGGTAAATAGCCCAGATAACTCATTTTAATAGAAGAATTCTTCTCTTCTTTATGTGTATTAAAAAACAGACTCTTATGAGCTGTGGCAGTGTATTGATTCCTGGTAAAGGCAGTGTGAATACCAATTCTGTAATTTATGCTGTTTTGTGGCTCTGGCTGTATTTGTTATGCATAGTGTATTAAACATTCAATAGCTCAATTTAATCTTTGCAGCCAAATTGCGTAGCACATCATGCCAGATAGTGGTTTTTTCATATACACAGCCCATCTGCTTCCTGTTCTATAATTCATTCAGTGGGTGAANACACACACACACATATATGAAAATGTAGACATACACATGCCTACAAACTTACCTAAGGGTATCAGAAGTGTCTGACACTCCCTCATTTTTTGATGTTACACTATGGCTGAACAGTCTATGACCAAATCATGAAAATCATCACAAAAAAAAAAAAGTTTCTTCCTAAGTTTAAAGGAATTGTGAGAGTAGTATTCCCACCTCCAGCTCTATCAGTATTTTCTGAAGCTACTAGTAATTCAAAGTAGGAAGAGCTAAACCCAGACAAAGCACTCTATTTAGTCCAGGAAAAATAGCTCTTTCCAAACAGCTCCCAGGGCACACTAGTCCTAAGGATACGGCTATTCTGTAGTCTTAACCTGTGCTCTTGCTTGTTCTATTTCAGGTGTCCCATTTGCTTTGTGTATGTACATTGTGTACACACATGAAGTGTGCACTCCTCAAAAAATTGCTTTGAGTTTGTCCTAATGATTGGAGCAGGGGCAATAGGCTGCAGCCTGAGCTGGGGAGGCTTTGCTGCTGGGCATGAAATCACAGCTAGTAGCTGTAGTCTCCCTACACATTTGCAGAGGAATTGATACCAGAGGTTTCTGGCTCATCTTTCAGGTTCTGTGTGTCAGGGAGCCCTGATGAGCTGGAGGCTGGTAATCTCCACTGGTATTAATGGATAGGAGATATATTGAAGTTGTTTGAACTTCAGTTGTTAACTGAAGATCATTCCAGTGATGTATTCTTCTCATATAAACAATACCTTCCAAATCTGCCTTGTTTTTCCTTACTGCTACTTGCAATCTCATCTGCAAATAACTTCCCTCTAGTAGTTTTTTTGCAGTTTGTGGCATCTATTTGGAACTATGTGTGGTACTGTGGAATGGAGAAGTAACATGGTCTCTGTTGTAAGTGTAGCCAGCTTTATCAGTAACTGCAGTTAATTACCCCGACTTTATTTACCTTGTAATTTGGTCTTGCTCTATTAGGGATGGAGTAGACCTTTAATAAGGTAGGTGGTTCTTGCTGAAAGGCAGTGAAGATGTGCAACACTGGTGTGGGAGGGTAGTTTCTTTTCTGATATCCTGCAGCAGAAGTGGGAATTGAACTCATGCCTCTTGAGTCCTACTGGTGGAATTTCATAGAGATTTTGCTCTCTCTTCCCTCCTCTCTCACAAACATTGAGGAAAATAGGCTTATCAGCATACCTTATAACCAATGTCATAGTTTCTATTTGACATTTCTGAATAGGAAGTTATTGTTCTTGTGGGAATGTGGTTCAGAACTGGCATACTTCGCCTGTGTTATGAGCTTAGATCACTAGATGTATATTTAAGTTTATGCTCAGCTACAAAAGGAGCCAGGCAGACTTTACAAATGATTTTGTGCTTGTGCCACTTGGAGAACAAGTGAGATATGCTCCACTTACTTCTTACTTTTCACTTGCTAAGAGTGCACTTTATGGTAATAAATATTGAAATAATTTTCTTTTGTTAGAAGCTGTTCAGCTCAAATAGTAGGATGTAAGTGGGTACAGGACACCCACACTATTAAAATAAATAGAACTAGGAATAGCATTTTCCCAGCCATTGAGGTTGAGAACTTCAGAAATGACAAACTAAGAGAAAAACACTATGACCTAAAAATGATCTGGTTTGCTGAACTCATTTTCTTTCAGTAAAAGCAAATACATTAAAGGTGTCCCCCACATGGCATGGAATACGCCATTGCAATACATGTCTGAATTGGTAAGCAGCAATGGAAAATGACCCTGTTAGTTGTTGACAAGGTTTAATAGTTAGGAGGTGGGATCAGAAAACAAGTCATCTAGCCCCTACACTTGCTGTTGTTACTTCCTTGCATTATGATCCACACTGAGGTACCAGCTGCACAATTGCTCATTTCAATAGCAAAAATGCTATTTTTTCTCTTTTCACTCCTAACAATGAGGTGCAATATTAATAGCTAATTTCTATCTTCCTTTCAATCATACCTATTCTATAGTAGCATGAATGTTCAAACATTGCAAATCTACAGAAGATTCATTTTTAACTCCTTCAGAGATGGATACAGATAGTTTCTGCCTGTGTCATTAACTTCTCTAACACAGGATAGTTATTTTTGCAGTTGGGCTTGACTGAATTATCTGCACTAAATTAGATCCCACAACTTTGAAAAAAATATTTTAATGGCAAATTCCTGATAGAATTTAGAATTCTCTTTTATGCACCTTCCCAGCAAAGCACCAAGATGGGATTGGGAAGTGATCTGGTAAATTTAAAGAAGTATGTAAAAAAAAAAAAAAATTAAACCTGACAGATTAGATCTTTTCTGAGCAATATGTGATAGAAACTTTGTGATACTTCTTATTGTATCATGTGAGCTCAAAGGAACTGACAATGGCTATCTGGGTGGTGACTTTTTTACAATCTATTTTAGCAGAAAAGTTACTTTAAAACTGGCTCGTCTGAAGATTTCAGTTGTAGACTGATGTGTGTGATCTAAGTGGTAGGGTAGGGCATGATAAGACCAGCATTCCCAGGTGCTTTGGAATTACATAGTTTTCAGAGAATCTGAAACTCCTGTCTGTGCCTGGGAAGATCATGGAACAGATCCTCCTAGAAGCTATGCTGAGAGACATNGTTAGGAGATGATGTGTAGGAAAGCAGCTGTGAGGAAAAGAACTTGGGAATCATTGTGGATGAAAAGCTGGACATGAGCCACAGATGTGCATCTGCACCCAGAAGTCCAACTGCATCCGGGGCTGAATCAAAAGAAGTTTGGCCAAAAGATCAAGAGAGGAGATTCTGGCCCTCTACTCTGCTCTGGTGAGATCTCATCTGGAGTACTATGTCCAGCTCTGGACCTCTCAGAAGGAGACATGGACCCACAAGAAGGACATGGACCTGTTGAAGTGTACCCAGAGGAGGGCCACAAAAATGATGCAAGGGCTGGAGCATCTTTCTAATGAGAATAGGTTGGGAGAGTTGGACTTGTTCAGCTTGGAGAAGAGAAGGCTGCAGGGGGACCTTATAGCAACCTTCCAGTTCCTGTAAAGTGCCTAAAATAAATCTGGGGAAGAACTGTTCATGAGGACATGTAGAAGTAAGATGAAGGGTAATGGTTTTAAACTAGAAAAGGGGAGATTTAAGTTGGATATTAGGAAAAAATATTTAATGTGAGGGTAGTAGATCACTGGAACATGTTGCCACAGATAGTGGAAACCCAAGGACAAGCTTGATGGGGCTCTGAGCAATGTGATTTAATGAAGATGTCCCTCCTTACTGCATAGGGGTTGGACTAGATGAGCTTTAAAAGTCCTTCCAACCTAACTAATTTTATGATTCCATATTTCTGTTCTAATATGAAGTTAAAGTAATTTTAACCATTTTCCTTATCCTTACTGTGCCTGACCGAGATGTGGCTTGGATTATGTCAGAGGAAGCATTATACAAGGTGAGTAGCGGTATTCATTTAGATATGTATTTAGTTACTGTATTACCTAAAAAGTGCCATCTAGCTGATACTATTCTGAACTTACATATTCATATCACTGAGGATTTTCCATAACATAATGGTTTTCATTTGTACCTCTTCTGGAAGGAGGCCCCAGTTTACTTTGAAAAAATTTACTGGTACCATAACTGGCTGTCCACATATTCTGTCTCACAGGCTGTTCCAACTCATTACAGATGTGTAGTGCTGAGCTGAGTTTGAGGTAGAAAAGAGAAGGGGACAAGAATACATTTGGGTGATGCAGGTGGTGCTCACTGACAGCATCTGAAGTCTATGTATGCTTTGTGCTGTGCAGCGTTCACTGTGCTTGTGCCTGTCCCCAAAGTGTGAAATATGTACTTGAGTACTGAAGAGCAGCACTTAGACCAGCTCCTGTGGATGTCAGTGCTGTTGTTAACTTCCCTGGACTGACACCATTGCTGGATAATAGCCTTGTCCAACTGCTTCTTCCCAAATTTGAGACTTTCAGAAATGCAGAACAAATGCTTTTCCAGCCTCGTAGCCAACACAGTGGTTTAACTGAGTGCAGATAAAGTCCAAATCTTTGGCCATTAGCTGATATGAAGACATCTCTTAAATTTTCCTTTTGGCAGTGTGGATGGATTCTGCGATTTGGCACGTTTCTGCAAAAGGCATCCAACATTGTGACCTGAGCACACAGCTGAGAGTCCTCTTCATAATGAATCAAGCCTTGATTTTAGTAGCTGTTTTTTATACATTATGGTATCCTGCTGAGTTGGTAGGTTTTGGAAATGTGGAGTGCAGCTGTTCAAGAATCATTACAAGGCAAATAATTTTTCCTGTCTATACTGTTAGATAGAAATCCTTTTATTCACTCTGACCACCTGATATGTAATTTCTTGTGCCACCAGTCAGGAACTTGTGACCAAGACCAAGAATCCTACTCATGCAGAACATAATTTTGCGTGTATTTTTGTTTGGGCATCTAACATATACATTTATATAGTGCCTCACAACATCCTTTTCTTCAATTAAAAAAAAAATCATTTCAAAATTAGGTAGTGGTGGTTCTTTTCCTTTTTCCTTTTTGTGGCTTTGAATGCAACCAGAAAAACTTTCATTCTTGTATTACCTCCAGGGTTAAATGCATAATGTAACAGCTTACCTCCTGTTTGATTTCCAAACCTTGGCCCTCTGGGGATATATCTCTATTGTTGCGGTGTTGCCTTGTAGCACTACAGGCTAACAGATCAATTCATCCTTCAAAGAATCCTATCACCTGTCAATATGAAATTCTAGCAATTACTAAAGTGGGATGGCTGCAAAGCGTCTGAAGAACATTCCCTATTGATTGGTTCATTGCTCCAGAGTATGATGAACTTGTTTAAGAAAAATTGATCTGGCAAATTGATTTTTTTATCAAGAAATCATATGAATGTAATTTAAGTAACAATATTTTTCCCCTGGAGAATGTATAATAATACATACTCGGTGTGTGTGCAAGTAAAGAACAAAAAAAACCCCAAAACAACAACACACAAAATAACCACCCCAAAACCCATAAGGGATTTATAATGAAGAAGTTGGATTTTTTTTCAACTAAGATTTATGGATTGTTTTGAAAGTTCTTCCAAATACCTTTTTTAGTTTTCTGTTGTTAAATGCATTTTATTGTTTCTTTTTAAAATCAAATTGTATTAAACAGTGAAGCTCCAACATTTAAGAAATTAATTAATCTTTCTGGGATGCCCCATATGACTTGGAATATGAGATGCATCCTTCTTATTTGTCCAAGTCGAGATACGATTTTTCACAATCAGTTCCTTGTAATGCAGGTGAAGAAGGGAATAATTAATTGCATAATTTGGGAAGCATCTTATCTGCATCCATACTCTTGCTGTTCTTTCTTTTATTCTACTATGAGATAAAATCACTCAGCCCAGTCCATGTTGACCCTGATCTTTTACGTGACAGTGCTGTGTAGAGTATTATTTACATTCATGGCATGTAAATGATCAAAAACTTAATAGTATAGTTAGAAATAAATTTCTCCCCACCTTGCCTCCCCTGTCCTTTACTGAGTAAGAGTAAATACAGATCAAACCTAGAAATTCTGTTCTCTCTCAGAAAAATATTAAGAATTTGCTACAGAGGTTCTGAATTCTACAAACTCATCCTCCAAATGGAGTGCCCATGGATATCTTACCCTACTGCACAAAACCCACCCCTAGAGCAATAGAAAGACCTTTCTATCTGCTGAAGTCTACTAAGAATCTGTGGGGCCTTTTTGTTCACTTCTAAACCCTGTTTTGTCCATTTCTGTCTTCAGTCCACAGTCAGTCATTTTTCACTTTTGATGTTTGCATAGATTCTGCTATGATGTACCGCAGAATTGTGCTCTTGTAGAAGTCTTGAGTATTACTGTGTAAATGTATTTTCCAAGTGCTCATATTTTTGCTTCAAAAGATATTGCATTCAATACACTGAATTTCCATTAATATATTGAAGTTAAGAGAAACAGGCAGTGGCACCAGAACACATACACAACTTCAAGTCATCAGTTTTGTTATTAAAGCAGAGACCTCATGCATTGAGTCTTTCCTGGATAGAATGTGTTTTTTTTTCAATTCAAGGCTCTGCTTTCAGCAAAATTGTTAATTATAGATCATAATAAGCTGTTAGGAGTGAAACACACACATAATTTGAAAGTGAAATGAGGCACAGTACATAGATAAAGCAATTGTTTATTTAAGAGGTGATTAGCAGCAGCAAAACAAGCAAACTGATACTTGAACCTGAAAGAAATTATACACATTCAAAATCATTAAAATATTTGCTTATTTGTGCATTGCAACCTAATGCAAAGGTAAATGCATAATGATGTGATCTTTCTCTCCCATGTGCTGACTAGCTCAGCGGATATACATTGTGTTTGAACTACTGTCATATTAAAAGAAAACCCTGTCAAAGGAGGAAAAAAGTCAAGTGCCTCAGTTTCACAGAAGAAAGCAACTGAGGTTTAAATTGTTCTATACCGTGGTAGACTGTAAGCCTTTAAACGACACTGTAATCACTGAATGAACAAAACAGTTTGCCTTGGGTAATTATGCCTTTCATTTTCTTTCACTTTAAAGTTTATTTCCTCAGATGTTACATGGCATGCTTGTTTGCCATATCAGAGTATTAATCTCAGTGCAAAACACTGTGATTTTCTGCAAGGATAAATGAGCCCAGAAACATTCTGAGTTCAGAACAAGTTGAATGCCATGATGGTAATCCAATCTAATTTTACATTTAAATCAGTGCTTAACTAGGTGTTTAATATGGCTCTCATGGGACAGCAATTTCCTTTGAAATGCAAAACTTTGCTCATACACCACTAGGATAGTTGTTTTATAAAGTCTGTAGGACAGGTAGATGTTGCTCACATATTTATGAAGTCACAAATCAGAGCTATGCGAAGTTTGATGAAGTGTAAAATGGCCTGCATTTCTACAGTTGGAGATCTTTCCTCCTCATGAAAAGGAAAGTACATTTCTGTTCAGAATATTTTAGATGCAGTGTTATTGTCAGGAGCTTCTGTGCTAAAATGTCTGTGAACCCTTAAAACAGAAACATACAGAGACACTGCAGAAAAAGCTTTTGTGTGACCTTAGTCCTTCCCTAACAGGTGGTTTACTCTATGTGATGACTACATATTTACTCCTTGCCTCGCTTCCAGCATCTTTATAGGCATGTGTGTTCTGTGGTCTTCTCTTCCCCCAGACTTTGAAAATAAGTCAAAGTACTGCTTGTACATTCTGTTTTTCTCCCCGGCTGCATGACATTAGTCTTGAAAGGAAGTTGCTAATATTTAGCATTCATTCATTATTTTACAAAAAGTAAAAACGATAGTAACCTGAATATCATAGACCACAAAGCTACATCTTTGTTGTCTTAGGGAGGCCAGCTTTGTAATCATGTTATGTCTTCTTGTTATGCCTGCATCCATGATCCTGGGGTGTTAGTAGCTTAGCAACGTTCCTCCTTATATTGTAAGAACAGGGTGAACTTAAGCTGTTCATAAATCCTATCTGAGGAACACGTATTCAGGGTTCATCTGCAAAGGCTCCTGTGAGTTGTTTACTTGGCCCCAATGTGGTACTAAAGGGAAAAATGTAATGAATTGTGGTAAACTGCACTAACAGAACAGAGCAAAGCAAAGAAAGCTGGCATCGGCTGATAGCAAGGGAATTACTGGTGTTGTATAGCTCTGAGAAAGGCAAGAGGGAACGTGGAAATGAGATATACTGTACATGTACTGGACAGATATGTTAGCGTAACTTGGATATGGAATTGCTCTGATCAGCCTTGATCACAATTAAGTTTTTGTCTGAGTGCTGAGAGAACAGCTGAGACAGACAAGTGAACAAATTGAGACTTGGTGTGTCATGAAAAATGTAGTAACATAGTGGTGAAAATATTTTCTGTTAAATGAATAAATGGAGGCCAGTTGTAGAATGCTAATTGCTAAAGAGGATGGAGGTGGTGATTAAGTCACTAAGAAAGTTGAAAAAAGATAATGCAACCATGTATGTCAGTGTTTCTTTTTACTCTTAAACTCACAGAGTGCTGTGTTAACTGAATCCTTTATGGACCTAAGATAATCTTTGCAAATACAGAATTTTGATTTAAAAAGTATTTACCTAGCTCTAATAGGAAAGACCTTGCTTCAGTATCTAATTCTAAAGATAGGAAGGAAGTAGATTTTTAAAAATCTGTTTACAATATCACAATATTGTGAGTAAATGGGTGAATCGGAGCAGATCCTTCTATTGAAGCCAAACCCTGCTGATGCAGGAGGCATTTAGAAACTTGTTATCTGCATACTGGCATCTCACTCTGTTAATATTTGTCAGGATTAGGGATGTCTGGTGATTGAAGAATACAAACTAATATTATTATAGGAGCATAATGGTTGTTCTCTGTTCTAGGAATTATTCATTTCAGTTTTCCACCATTTCCCAAACTTATTGCATCAGTCTCTTAGGATATTAATGCATATTTCATTTTTACTTTGCTGAGAAATCCTGAAGTCTGAAACTAGAGCAAGTATTAAAATGTTCACGTACCTAGTTTTGTTTTAATTCTGTGACCTTTTGTGCATCTTGATTTTAACTGGGAAAAGAACAAAGGAAGTACCTTACACAGTGAGAGAATCCATTCTTGAAGTGTTATCTAGTTTAAACAAAAGCTGGAGGTACTGGCAATCTCATGTTGGTCCTTGGAAAATTTCCATCTGAATTCAGATAGTTTAAAAAAATTTAATGAAATTTGTACTGCTAGATGTTGTGTCACTCCCCTATCCACCTTACAAACTCCAGGAATGCATTGCGGTAGCTGTAAATGGGGAATGTACTAGTTGGAATTGCAGGAGAACAACTGCAGGCATTTTATATACTTACTCCGTTTAATGTACTCTGATATTTTCTTTTTATCTAGTCTAACTGCTTCCTTTCCTCCCTAGCTCTTAACAAGCTCCTCAATATTCAACCTTCAGGGACATCTAAGATTCACCTGAGACAATGAAATCACTGTAACATAAGCACCAAAGTATCCTGTGGTTCTTGACAATTTACCTCCTGACCTTGTGTGCCTGATGAACAACACAGGGCTGTCCAAATTCCCCATCTCTGTGTCTGTCTCTCTCTCCCAGGACAGTTGCATTGAGACATAGCAACTCATCTTCATTAGAACTCTGACACATAATGCAATTAATTGTGTCAGGAAGTGAAACACAGTCCTTGAGCAGACCTGCCTCTAAAACATGCCCCAGCATGTGCTGAGCACTATAGTAAATACTTCCCTGGAGAAGATGCATAGGTATTTCCACAGTTAGGTAGAGGGACAGAGGGATATGATGGTTTATGTATGTGGTTTCTATATTTGGTTTTGAGGAGAGTGAAATTTAGTTACTAAAGAAAGTCAGGAGACATACATTTTAGTAGCAGTTGCTATTAGNCAAGGACTTTTCTTAAATTGAGTTTTGCCCACCCCTGACCCCTTCACAAAGAGGTGTTTTTCCCCTATTATTGGGAAAATCTTCTGCATACCACATAAATTACCACCTAAAAAATTAATAGAGATTCAAGAGAGATTTCTCTGAGATAATATTGAAAGGATAAACTAGCCTAAAAGAAACTAGTGGAATCAGAAGTGGTACTGTATATTGAACAAACTACAACACGGGGGAATTTGCACTTTTTTAACTTGCTGTAGTTCTTTGGTGGTGGAAATAGGTGTTTCAGAAATGCACCAGGAAGGATGCATTGCATAAACCAGAACTGAAGTTTTTGCATCACTACTTTTGCTTCTTTTTGTTAATGTCACATGCTTATTTCACAGATATAAGTGTATGTTTCCTTGTATTCTGTATGCAAAACTGTCTTGTGCTTGGGATAAAATTCATCAAGTCTTTTTCTTCTCTACGACTACAGCCTTTATAATTATTTACTTTTTGTCCTCATTTGACAAAATGAGCTAGAATATGTATAACAAATAAATGGCACATGGTTAATTGGAAGTGTGTCGTAGGTAGACAGTTATGCTGTCCAAATAGTTTATGACAATGATCTTCAAAGTAGAATGTGGAATTAGAGGCTCAAATTTCTACTGATATTCAACTAGAGGTGGAGACTTATTTCTCATGGAATTCACATGGAATTCATCTAGGAGCAATTGAATTTCAAATGGTAGATAGCGGGAGAAGAAATATTAAACATCCTTAAAACATTTCCCATCCTGCTGCCCAGAAACAAACTTATATTATTGCCAGCTGTGTCCTCTTTTCTCAAATCTCTATGTTTTGTTAATACAAAGTGTTCACTATTCATTACAATAATATGAGAAGTAGGAACACCTGGGAATCTGAATTTTATAAATCTTTCTCCAGATTGAGGGAAGCATGAGGAAAAGCAGCCAACATAAATATGACAAGGAATCATTGCCACTGTGCACTCCTGAGTGACCAAAGAAAGATTCAGGCTTTGCTAGGAAAAGCCATTAAAGGTGTTGAGTTTTTATGGAAACAAGGAGAGTTGGCTACCTGATCATGTTTTAGTTACAGTGAAAAAAATGTCATTGTGACACTGTTAAGACAATCACTTGAGATGGCTGCAGTACAAAAATCAAAGATAGACTGGCTTGGTTTTGAAGTAAAATACTGGGTAGAATCTGGACTTTGGTCAAACTGAAGAAAATAAGAATATTAGCCAAACTCAGCATCTCTCTATTTAATTCTCACCTGTAATAAAATATGCCTTTTTCCAGTTTGTGCCACAAATCTGCCAGGGCTTCCGTCAAAAGTAGATGAAAGAACTTCCTTGTTTTTACAGCATTCTAAAGTTTTCCTTCTAACTGATGAAGACTTAAAGTTATCATATGCTTTGGAATAATTTACAAAGTAAGAATCTTTCATTTGAAAATAAGTGAAGGGTTTGAGCCAAAGGTAAGTTGTGTTCCCCTCTGTGGTCTTGCTATCTAAAGGATGTCTGATCTAAAAAATCATGAACTTCAGGTTTTGAAGCCTAGACTTGGTGAGCCATGACTGGATGGCCACACTGAATTTGAATTACTTTGTTTAAAGCAAAGATCTTTCATCATGGCCTCACAAACACACAAGTAATTGTGTCTCCCTGTAAATGTAGAAAGCTGAGCAGCAGAACTTGATCCACTGCACACCTGAAGAAATAAGTCTTCTGTCTGGTTTGTTTTGAATAAAACTGTAAGCTTTCTATTCATGAGGGAAGGGAACACTTTCTTCTTTTTAGTGACAATTTTGGAGTATCGCCAGTCATTGCTGTTTTGTCACAAAAATGGTAATAGTTCAATGTTTACCTCAAGCTCTGATTTCTGAGAAGAGGTATTAACTAGAATGTACATCTACTAGGCATATAAGGAAACAACAAGAAAGCATTCTTTGCTTCTTGACACAGAGAAAAAAAAATAAATTTGACTTTGGCCTATCCTGAAGACTCAAAACAAAGATGGAAAATAAAACGATGTGTCATTGCCTTCCTTTCTCCTCACTCCTCCTTTGAAGTTCATGACATTTAAGTTATCTTTAAGATTTCAAGCCTACTAATTTATGATATTTGACAACTTGGGAAATTACGAAGACTAATCATGTAAGTAGATTGATTTTACATTAACTTCTTTTTCTTTTTTTTTTACAGGCACATAATTGTCCAGCTGGTTTTGTCTGAAACACTATAGCCTTTACCTAGTATCAAGGAGTTGAAAAGAATTGGGAACAATCACAGCATATATATATTCTTTTAGCCTCTGCTCCTGTCTCTCTAAACAAACAGATTGTTAAATCTGTTTAGTTTTGCAGGCAGAATGCAAAGGCCTATCTCCTTCCTATCCTAAATCCATGCTATGGTGAGGTGGCAGTAATGAAGATTGCCTTGAAGACATACAATGCAACTGGATAACACATTGTATTCCTTAAGTGCTTTAGGTAGAATTTTCAAAGACCAAAATGTGCTTATCTCATTTTCAAAAGTGTCTTTGCAGTGCATGAAGAGCTTACATTTACTGCCTTTCAGTGAGTCTCCAGAAGATTTTTTTTTTATCATTAAAAAAAATGATCATAATTATCTTTCTACAGAAAAATAGCAGGAGAGAAATCTGAGGATATTTGTAAATAATTTACACACATGCATAAATAGTAAAACTATACTAGATAAATTTTATATTTAAACATTAATTTAAGTTTCAAATATATTCCTGTCATTAACCAAATCTGTTAACTTACAAATGGATATTACTTGTTGTGAGATAAAAAGTATATGATAACTGTACTGTATTGTGGGGGAATTTTTACTTCTTGTTTCCTTTTACTTTATGTGTAGGGAAAGGGATTGCAAATGCAGCAGTTAAATAAAAACACAGAGGTGGAGTTGGGGTTTTGTTTTTTGGGTTTTTTTTAATACTTTTTTTTTTTAACCTGTAAACCAGAGTTTACTTTTTGCTAATCACCCACTTCAGATATTGTAAAATATTCTGCTACCTGACTTTTGTAGTTCAACTTACTCCTAATTAAGAGCAAGGCTTTAGTCTTGCCATGAGTCTGGCATGGATTTCGGGTTGCTGAACTGGCACAGCAAATACGAACATTAAAGACGTGATGGTTTCCAGCCAAAAAGGGCTCAGATCTCATTGTTGCTTCCTAATGCTGATGACTTTAAAGTCTGCTGTTGACACTGAGCCAACTGCTTGTTCTTGTTCCTTGTCAAGAGAAGGACTGTGGAGCAGGGTCAGATAGATGCTTGTTGGTTTCTAAATGGAGGGACCTTTTAGGCAGTGAGCATAGTGACAAAAATAGCTGGAGCTGTGGAGAGAACAATGGGAAGAACAAAAGGTAAAAGGGACACCAGAGTTTAAAGCGCATATAATCCAAAACTGGATGTATCCATGTTTCTGAGTTTCTACCAAGAAGCTTTTGCCTTATTCAAATGTTTTGTTTTTTTCAGTCAGGGCAGGCCAAAAGAGAAAGGGAATTCTGATGAACAGTAGTTGTAGGCATATACACAAATACAAAGAATACCCACACGCTCCCCACCCCCAAAATGGTTATTTAATTGTATGTATTAAATAAATTTCTAACTAATTTTCAATAAAATTAGATAGAAATGCAATGATAAAAGTGCTCTAATCAACATGGCCCACGTCAGGACGTTTGCCCTGAGTTTAAGCATTCTGTCTCAGGTGCACTTTTAAATGCAGTTTAAAAAATAGTCAAACATATATACACCATGTGGCAAAACAGCATGAAATTCCTGTTCCAAATTACTCAACCCAGCTCTGTATCACAGTTTGCCAGTCCCTGAGTTAAAATGATGCAAAAGTATGTGAGTTCAGGCAGTAGGGACCACTACTGTCCCAGAATACAGCAACAATCAGTTTAACATCTTCTGTTGATCTTGCAAGAGATCTGTAGAGCTTGCAAGAGCAAATACTTGGGTGTTTAACTACTATTGCTCCTTCATCCTTGTACACAGCCTTGATGATATCTGCTGTGAGGGTGTGGGTGATTACTCCTTCAGAGGACTGAGTTAGAGCACACAGATTTTACTAGAGTATCTAGAACACCTGGGTATACCATCAAATAGGACTGGAGCAGCAGCACTCTAGTTCACAGAAGTATAGTGTGATATATTAACATTATTTGAAAAAACACTCAACAATCAGCAAGTTTAATGACACGAGAGATAGTGGTTACATGTTCTGATTGTTTATGGGTTTTGTTGGTTTGATAGTGATACTTTGATTCCGTTTCACATATTTATGCTGAAAAGAAAAATATTTATTTCCATTGTCTTGAAATGTAGAAACCCATGCATTGGCATGATGTATTGCTTGTCACACGGATGTAGTCCTTTAGTTCTTTTTCAGTCCCTTTTAAGTATTTTTTTTTAAAGAAGTCTAATTTTTTTTTTATTTTTATTTTACTATTACTCTTTTCATTTGCAAAGAAACAAAAAAACTGGGCTGAATTTTGAGTGTTTGCTTTCCAATAATTAACTAATCCAGTTTTGCGCATAGAAATTATGCTTTTGCAATGTGGTAATAGATTGTCTTGCAAGATATCTCACTGGTCATACTTTTAGTACTGGACTGGAGCTTTAGGCATTGGCATTAGTTTTCAGCAGTTCTCAACATATGTTGTAAAAAGATTGTCAATCTGTAAATGGCCATTTCCATGTACGTTGCTTCTGAATTTTACATGGAAATAGAACTGTTGTTTACTTAGGGCAGCAAAATATTAGACAAAGTATTTGGCATGTTCTTAGAGCTGTAAGGTCCTGTGGCAAAGGGGAATTGTACAATTTTAGGACCACTCATTCTAGATCGAGTGCTTTCTTTGGTCTTGTCTAGTGGATTATCTTCATAGATATTTCTTACGAAATACAGGACTGAGTGCTATAGTTTTCAGCCTTCAAGATGAAACTAAAAAACTGAGAGCCTCTTTCTTCCACACAGGCAGAAAGTCTTGCCCTGTCTCTGCTTTGGAGTAAGATGTTCTTATTGTGCAAATATTACAATTGGATAATTATGCTATCTTTGCAGTTCTTGTCAAGGTTTTTTTGTTTGTTTGTTTGTTTGTTTGTGTGTGTGTGTGTGTGTGTGTGTGTGTGTGTGTGTGTGTGTGTATGTGCTTTCCTCACCCTCCCCCTCTGTTCCAACAAAGCTCATCTCCCTCTTGTCACACTCCAATGTCTTCTTCTACTTAAGGTTTAGACAAAATGTTCTCTAACTCCACCCCTGGAGTCACTTTGTTTTTAATAACTTTCATATTAAGTGATTTTATAGAGTAAATCAGCAACAGCTGCTATTCCCTATCCCAGTTGTACTCCTGAGCATTCATCAGTATTTTGGTTGTTATCCTTTCAAGTTCTAAGTGCTCTCAGCTATACCAGAGACATTCCACTCTCCTCTACTTGCTGCTTTCCTGTTCCCTGTCACCACAACAGCCACTATCCTTCAGCTGCTGCTTGATGTCAGAAAGAAGGTGAAAGCTACTTATTTTTTCCACCCTCCCTGAGCTTCTCTGCCACCTTATTTTTCTTTTTCTCTTTCTCATAAATTGTCTTTCTACAGACCATCTGGAAGAACTGATTCATCTGTGCCCTTCTCTTGCTGTAATGAGTTTTCTGCCAGAGGAGTCATTGCATGTTAGTCCTGTCTCCTTGTCTTCTGTTCTGTCTGTAACCCCTTCCAGATAGTAAACAGCACATGTGAGAAGGCCCTTGGTAGCCTAGGGCTGATGTGTGGCATGCTTGGAATTTTATGTATGTTATTATGGAGTTATAGATATATTTTTTTGTATATATATATAAATATGGTTCTTGAAGACAGTCAATAAA
This sequence comes from Heliornis fulica, assembly GCA_013399135.1. NCBI lineage: Eukaryota > Metazoa > Chordata > Aves > Gruiformes > Heliornithidae > Heliornis > Heliornis fulica. Next base: position 32,719 of record VXBZ01012882.1, on the reverse strand, counting down.
ACCAGGTTGTGTGTAGACAGAATTCCTGAGGTCAGGATGTTTCCTAGACCTGTGGGGTACTCAGGTGTTACCAAACTCAAATTTCCATTTGCTAATGGAGGATTCCTGCACCATGCAGTCCAGAGCTGCACAAACTTTTAAATGGGAAATTTGGTACCAGAAGTAATACATCTGTACTGGCAAAGCAGTCCTATCAGGTTTATGGAGTACGACGACACAATAATGGCCTAGTTTCAGCTGAGAAAATTTTCTTCATAGTAGTTTGTATGGGGATATGGTTTGGATTTGTGCTGAAAACAGTGTTGATAATATATAGTTCTGCAATACAGAGATGCTTTTGTTATTGCCAAGCAGTGCTTACACAAAGAGCCAAGGCCTGTGAAAAGCCAAGTCACCCCTCCAGCGAGGGAGCTGGGGTTGCACAAGATGTTCAGAGTGGACACAGTCAGGACAGCTGACCCAAACTGACAAAAGGGATATCCATACCATACACTGTCATGCTTAGCATATAAAGCTGGGAGAAGAAGAAGAGTGGGGAGGATGTTTGGATTGATGGCATTTGTCTTCCTAAGTTCTGTACATGTGATGGAGCCTTGCCTTCCTGGACACCTTCCTGCCCACAGGAAAGGGTGAATTAATTCCTTGTTTTGCTCTGTTTGCATGCATAGATTTTCTTTGCTTATTAAACATCTTCTTCTCAGCCCCTTGAATTTTCTCAGTTTTTCAGTTCCCTTCCCCCATCCTGCAGGCAGGGAGTGAGGGGATGACTGGATGGTCCTTAGCTGTTGTCCAGGGTAGAAGTATGACAATTAGCAAGGATGCAACTTCCTGTCACACCATAGCATCTAGAGCTTGAGTTAGCAGTTGGATCATTAAACTGAAATTAATTATGTAGATGCCTATGGTCCTGCAGAAAAAGAGAGGAAAAGAGGAAGACTTTTTGATTTTGTAGGTTTTGTATAACATTTCAGGCAATTAAAACCATCAAAACATTTGGATTTCAGATGAAATAATATGCTTCTAGAATTTCTTAAATCAAGTGTAGTTATTTCCTCTTTTCAGAACCAAGAAAACATGTGGAATATAAATGAATAAAAAAAAAAGAGAAATCTTCTAAGAATTAAATTTTATTTTGATGACTTGTTTCTTTTTGTTTAGACATTAAAATGAGACGCACTAAGAAGTATTGGTTGATTACCAATTGTTTCAAAGTATCATGTTTCTTCTTGCTGAAATCCTGTGAGATGATCATGTCTATTGCAGACGAACATATAAGAGACTGATTCTAGTGCATAGTGACTTCCTATACATGTCATACTATAAATGTATATCTTGTTGTTCCGATTACTGTACACAAAGTCACTCCTGATTCAAATGCTTGTAAGTTCAGAGCACACCCACTTAGGCATATACTTTTTAGCAGTAAATACATCTGTGGTAAAATTATCAACTCTTGGCTTTTGAGAGGTTTTTGGGGAGCAAAACCCAATTTTTATTGCTGTTTTGGAGGGGGACAATAGTTTTAATTCCAAGTAAGAACTTTTGGAATAGTAGAAACTTTCCTGATGCATCTTTATTTACTATATACGTAGTTTGAGCCTAAGTATCCTGGCATGTCTGAAATACTAATCTATTGTGTCAGGATCTTCTGAATTTCCAGTTTATATAGCAACAACAACCCATGCTAACTACTTATAAACATGGTAGCATGGTTCAAAATTTTAATAGCATATTAGCAGATGCTCAGAAACAGTATTGTATGATGTTAAACTCACCTTAGAGTAAACACAAGGATGGAATTATTGAAGTTCTGAAAGCAACTTTTCCCAAAGGAAGTATTTCTTGGTTGGTTAAGGGCTTTGGTTTGATTTTGATACTCTTATTCTTCTTATTCTGCTTATTCTTTTTATAAGTGGTGGTGAGGTAGTGTGTTGGTTCCCTCCTCCAAATTTGATTCTACTTCCTGCAGAACATGAATAGTGCCCTCACAGACATCTCACAGTTGATGGGCATTTAAGCTGTATTTTTGAAATATGTAAGGTTATATAATTAATAGGTAGATTTTTGGAACAAATTGTTGTTTAACCTATTTTGTTTTGTGGTGTTTTTTTTTTCCTTCTTTACAATATGGATCATGATGTGCTTTTATTTTTATAACCTCCCTTGGGCTTATAAATTTTGTAACTTAGGTTTGAGTTTTTTTATTTTTGCCTAAAAAATATTCCTTTCAAAATATATTTACCCACTCTCCCACTCCCCACACCCCCAAAACCCACAAGATAAAACAGAATTG